>PVJL010000486.1:101192-245898 GCA_004026885.1 Lyroderma lyra | reverse complement strand
AAAAGGAACTCTGGTACACTGCTGGTGGGAGTGCAAACTGGTACAACCACTGTGGAAGGCAGTGTGGAGGTTCCTCAGAAAATTGGGAATGGAGCTACCATGTGACCCAGCAATCCCCCTTCTGGGGATCTACCCAAAAGACTTGAAAACCTTTGTCCGCAAAGACTTATGGACCCCAATGTTCATCGCAGCGCTGTTCACAGTGGCCAAAACATGGAAACAACCAAAGTGCCCTGCGACAGATGACGGGATAAAGAAGCTGTGGTACATATACACAATGGAATATTACTTAGCTATAAGAAAAGATGAAATATTGCCATTTGCAACAAAATGGATGGCCCTGGAGATCATCGTGCTTAGCGAGATAAGCCAGACAGAAAAAACAAGGAACTATATGACTTCACTCATATGCAAAGAAAAAACAAACAACCCATGGACACAATCAATACTTTAATGTTTATGTCAGGATGAGTGGGAAGGAGAGAGGAGAAAGGGGAGGGGGTGGGAGAGGAGGGAGGGGAGCTAAATATAAGGTGATGGAAAGAGAAGTCACATTAGGTGGTGAACTTATTACACATCAAGTTGACAATGCACTGTAGAATTGTATGCCTGAAACCTATGTAATCCTTGCTAACAGAAGTCACCCCAATAAGTCTAACAATAAAAATAAATTTAAAAATTAAAAAAAAAAAAAGAAAAGAAAGAAAAAGCCTTTCTCCCACCCTCATGTGCTCAACGGCCAACTCTCCCGTATGAGGGCCTGCTCACCTCATTGTCCTGGTGATTAATCTCGCTGAGATTTGACTGTTGCATCAGCACTGTTAGGAGCCTGTGAAGAAAACCAGAAGAGGCTCAAAAGAACAGAATTTGTATGAGAACACATTAGCAATACAGTCTGTTGAAGGCCTCCAAATGAAGATGGGCCCTTTCCAGTTACCTAAGAAAAAGGTCCACGGAAGCCAGCAGGGTAGGGAAGAAGGCACCTGGGAGGAATAGAATACCTCTATCTCTTTTTCTGTTTCCTCTGTATCTTAGTGCTTCTGGAGGGGCAGAGGAGAATGGAGAGAGTGAATCTTTAGGCTCACCTTAGTCACTAGATCTGTGTCTCTGTATGTGCACTTTAAGAACCAAAGTCCCTAGTGTTTATTCTTTATTGATTTTACATAAGCGTATAGAGTGCTTCACCACCAGGTACGTGTGTCATGTCTTTTAAATGTGCAGATTATACCAGGAGGCAGTTGGCATTTACAACTGTGCCTATTCTTTGTAAAACATACAAATATCTAAACATGAAGTGACTAATCGGTGTGAAACAACCATTAGTGATTCTTAGGTTCAAATTCTTATCACTTGGGTCCCACACTTGGTTGACAGAAGTCAACACTCTGTCTATGAGAGAGAGGCAGTTGAGTGTAATGGTTAGAGGCCCAGACTGGAACCAGATTGTTTGGGCTCACATCCCAGCCACACCACTGAGCAGCTCTGTGACTGCAGGCAAATTACTTAACCTCTCTGTGCATAAGTATCCTCATCTGTAAAATGGGGGTGATAAAGAGTGCCTACCCTATAATGCAGTGTAAGGAGTAAATGAGTTACTATGCATACAGATTTTAAAGCATATGGAGCACAGTAAGTGTTATTTGTATAACACATAACCCTAAAAGATTTAACACTGGCCCCATCTCAGCATTCCCTGGGGAGATGTTTTAAAACCACAAATACACAGGTTCTAAACTTAGGGTTTCTGACTCAGTAGGTTTAGAAAGAAGCCCAGCTTCTAGAGTTGAAAAAAGCTGTTCAGGAAATTCTGGTGAACTGTCAGGTTTGGAAACCACTGAGAAAGGTGCTGAATGAATTAATCAATGGACACTCACTGTTATGGACTGAATTGTGTCTCCCCAAAATTCATATGTTGAAACTAAACCTCAGTGCCTCAGAATGTGACTGCATTTGGAGATAGTTTTTAAAGACATAATTAAGTTCAGATGAAGTCATTAGGGCAGCCCTAATCCAATCTGACTGATGCATAAGAAGAGGAGATTAGGACAAGCAGGGAGACACCGAGGTATGCACTCACAGAGGAAAGACCATGTGAAGAGGCAGCAAGAGGGTGGCCATCCGCAAGCCAAGGAGAGAGGCCTCGGAGGAAACTAGCCCTGCTGACACCTTGATCGTGAACTTGCAGCCTCCAGAACTGTGGAAAAATACATTTCTGTGGTATAAGCTACCCAGTCTATAATATGTTGTTATGGCAGCCCCAGAAAGCTAAGAGGACAAAGGACTGTCTATGGGGAGACAATGAAGGAAGTTCAGAAATTATTTTTAGAAGAATTGTTGAAAAATGAAATGGTTTTGCCTCCTCCCTAGTCAGATTTTCATTGTCTCTCAACTTAGATGACATCTAAAGTCCTAAGTCTGCTACCTACAACAGAAGAAAAGAAAGAGGAACTAATCATATTACATTAATGATAAATCTAATACAAGGAGAGGTTAAATAGGGATAAATTTCTGGTTATTTGCTATGGAGCTGAAATAACCAGGAAGCCTATGGTTTAAATCCCGTCTCGACACTGTCCTTTCGGGAGCCAGAATAATACTGTGATTTAATTCTGGCCTCATCACTGCATGACCTCTCTGAGCTTCAGTATCCTCACTTCTGTAACAGGGACAATGACAGTGGTGGTGGTGAGGACCGAATAACATAATGCCTATAGAGCTCCTGCTACACAGACCTTAAAGCAACAGTGGCTGTGACTGCAAGCAACACATCTCTTCTTCATTTCTGAATCCCAGAATTCCTCCATCTGGTGGGAAGATGTTATAAAGATAATTGCATTTGGGGTAACACTGAATTTTATATTTGTAATTCTATTCCACCACTAAATACATATTTTCTTATAGGTGCTTTATGGGGGCAGGGGCACGGGTAACTGGTTACTGTTTTCTCTCCCCTCTCTCTCCTCTGCCCCCCTCCCCTCCCCTCTCCCCTCTCTCCTCTCTCCGCTCTCTCTCCTATCTCCCTCTCTCATTAATGGACAGGGTTTAATCTCTAGGGCTGATTTGAACTCAATCAGCCCAAATAGGGGAGCGTGGGAGGGGCGAGAGATGAGCAGTGGTCCTATCCGGTTGTCCTCAGCTAACCCTGAGCAAACTGAGATCATCTATAGCAAAACAGAATCTTCTGGAGCCATTCTGGAGCAGGGACCACAGTGAGGGATGTAGGGTTCTGACCAGATGAGAATGAGGGTGGGGACAAAAAGACCTCTTGTCACATCCTAGGTGGGCCTCCAAAGGTTATGGGATAGACACTGTACATGGCTGTTTCTCTATTTGCCCCTCAAATCCATCCTCTGCCCTGCAATGTCCTGCTCTGAGGCTGCTCTCCAGTGACTCCCTCATCCAGGCTCCCTTGCTCTCTGACTTTACACTGAATTTGCAGTGAGGAAACTGGCCATAGGAAGTTACCTTCCTTTCTGACAATGACACTCCCAAAGGCCTTGGCTCCTGCCTGGTGGCCCCCGCCCCTGCATTCACACCACAGCTACCACCACAGATCTCAGCAGGTCGCAGCAGCAGCTGCCTTCTGTGCACATTTAGGCTTAGGGGTGCAACAGGTTCCTGCTTTTGGGGGGGCTGGAGGAGGTGGGGGATTAGGTCACCATTTCTTGGTTAATTTTAAACAGGCTTTCATTAAAATTTCTTCAGCTACCTCTTTTACTATTTCTTCTGTGTCATGATTCTGATTGATATACTATTGTGCTCCCCCATGTATAACACGCACCCAGGTTTTTGGCTGAAACTTTCAGGGAAAAATTATTTTCTTATAATTTTTTAATTCAAATTTTTATTTGTTTATATTTAGGTACTTGTTTTTTGTATTATGAAGAAATTTTAGCATTTATTTTTTGACATATTATGGTACAAGAGTTTTTATGTAACAAATAATTATAAAACACAAAAAGAGATACAAGGTACAAGAAATTTTATGTATAAAATTTTTTATATATACAAAACTGATTCTTGTATTCTGGGGTATTATTTTGCACATGGATATTGTTATTGATTTCTAGAGCTACACTTTTAACTCATAAGTATAAATAAAATAATTAAAATTATTTATATAGATACAGAATTAGTATATACAATGTACATCCTTATTTTTCCCTCACAAATTTGGGCAAAAAGTGCATATTATACATGGCAAAATACAGTATACTAATCTATATTGTTTGATTCCATTTGATTTCTAAGTGTCTAAGATGCATTGGTCTCCAAAGCTGGACACAAATTTACAGTTAAGTCCTCTCTCTCTCTCTCTCTCTCTCCTCTCAGGACAACAAACAACCTAAGGCACGACATTGCTTGCCAAGGCCATCACACATTGTCTCGGTGATCCAGCCTGGACTAAAGACCAGGTAGCTATCTAATTTCCAGCCTGGTGCTTCCAGGCTCTTCGGGGTACGGAGGTAACCTGCAAGACACTTGTCCTACATCTATCTGAACTACTAGAGGGGTTTTGTTCCTGTTTTGTGCGAAGGTGGCCCAGGAGAATTTCTCTCCCAAATCCCCAGCTCAGTGTTCTATTAGCACCAGCTCAAACTCAGTCTTGCTTTCCGGCAGCATGCAAGGCAGACCTAGATCCCCACCAGCAGTGTCCCAGACAGGCAGCACGGTGAGGATAAGACAACCGGTACTGGGGCCAGGCTGCCTCAGTCAGAATTCCTGCTCCATTACCAACCAGCCAATGCCCTTGTGCAAGCTATGAAACTCTCAGTGTCTACATTTTCTTCTCTGTAAAACAGAGATAATAATTATATCCACTTTTCAAAGATTTGTTGTGACTTTAAATGAGACAATGCATATAAGCACTTAGAATGACATTTACATGCCATAGTAAGTTCTAGATAATGATTAATTTTTTCAAAAGTTCCTACACTTTATATTTTGTGGTTTCCTGATAACCATTAAGTGATTGGAGGGCCAGAGAGAGACCAGCTAGATGTATCCTGGGGGCAGCCTGTTCCTGTGGGCTTCTCTGCTTTGCTCACAGCCCTGGATATGGCCAGTGATGAGTGGGGACAAAGGTCTCCAAAGCTGCCCTCCTGTCCCGGAAGCTGGCTGGATGTGAGAGTATGCTATAGTGAAACAACCACTCACGGATTAGAATGCCTCACCTGGTAACTAGAGAACAGGACCCCAAAGAAATGCTTTTCTTCTTCCTTCTGTCTGTAGTCAAGAGGAATGAAAAGAGGCAGACCTGCTGGCACTCTCTGTGTCAGGAAGAAAAAAAAAAATCTGCCCGTAACCATGGAGACCATGAAAAAGACCTTCAGAGAGCCCTGTGGTTTCTTTCAGAGGAAATCGCTGCTTGCCATCCAATGCTAGCGTTGTACAAACACAACTCAGTTCTCTTTGGAGCTTTGTCTTAATGATCATGCCCCCTCTTTCACAGGGGTGCCCTCTGAATGTCCCAGCCAAGGAAGCAAGAAAAGCCACGGGGACCTGAAAAGGAGAAAACTTGGACCTGCTGAGAAGCTGAGGGTTCAAAGCAGCAAGGGGAATCATGAGATAAATCCTATATTCCTTTGCTTTTGTCCATCCAACTTGCCTTCATGTTCATAATTATAAATCACTTATCCTTGCATCAGCGTCGATGCCCCACTGAGTTGCAGCTTAGCTAAGGCTGTACATGGGAACTGACTGGTTTGCTAGTGAGTTGTTTCTGTCAGAGAACTGAATCCCTTTGGAGGCAAAGGGCTGATTGAAGTGTCCCCTTGGCTTGTTTATAAGCAGCCCCAGCTTGAGGCTTTGCTCTAAATAACCTCCAGCTCACTTTGAGTGGAAGGCACATGCTGTTTGGAAATGTAAGAGTTAGTGAATTTTAAAAAGTATACTCATAAATACCTGAATACAAGGCCACAATGTGGCCCATACACATGCTTATGATTAGAGGAAATATATAGATGTATGTATACTTGCAAAGGCAGGGAAGGGAGTTTCAGGGATGCTGAATGGTTGAATTTGGTGTTCATTGGGTTCTAAAGCCTAGCAACACTCTATGTCCCAGGGTCAACACAAATAGGAGCGCTGTTCATACCCTGACGACCTTTGCAGTCAATGTGTACGTCAGTGTGCATAGGTCTGCATGTGCATGTCCCTGTGTGTGTGTGGACATATTTTGTGTGGACCTGTGTGTGCTGAGGTGAAGAGAGCAGGATGATAGCTGGTAGGGTGGCAGTAGCAGGAATTCAGTCTTTAGCACTGACCTATATTTACTTATTTCCATCTGTCTTCTGTCATCATGATCCTGATTATCATCATTGCTATCACCACCCTCATCATCACCACCACTTACCAAACACTGACAAGTGACACATTTCCACACATTTTCTCCTTCCTAGTTACCCATGAGGTAAGTCCTCCTTTATCCCTATGTTTTAGAAAAGAAAGTGAGCTGAGCCTTGACATGTGAATCTGCCCCAGATAATATGGTCAGTAAGAGATTCAAACTCAATCACTTCTGGTTACCCCTTTCCTATATCAAAAAGGGATTTTAGGTGGCTTTCAGATACATAAGATTGCAAGTGAGGAAATTAGGCAAAAAGAAACTAAGTGCAAGGCAAAGATGATGTAATTATGGTCCTGCACGTATGCCAGAGGTGGGACACAAATGAGACTTTGAGTTTTCTAAAGAGACAAAGAAACATGACCATAAGTCACAGTGTCCACATTGTAAAAATAAAAAGTAATTTATCAGGAGAAGCATAGCAATTCCTTCTTCAGAAAAAATTTTTCCTGTGCATTCTCACAAATGATTTTTGGATGCTATAATGAACAAAATATTTTCTGACAATGAGATGATAAGTTTTGTAAGTCTGCTTCTTCTAAGGCCTCTCTGTGTAGGATGGGAGTTAATGACAAGATGTGGCCATTAAAATAAATTTTATGGGGTCTACAGCAGACAATTCTGGGAGAGCAGCGGACCCATTGGCCGGTTACTTATTTTCAGGCATGCACTAGACAATTAATTATCTTCTTGGTGCCTCAGTCTCTTTTTCTATAAAATGAGGATAGAGATACTACCTACCACATAGAGGTGTGGTACAGTTTAGATGAGACAGTACATGGAAAAGTGTCCAGACGTGGTAAATAGTCAGTGCTGTCATTATTATCGCTATTGTTAAGAGCAGACCTATATACTTCAGTAGTCAGCCAAGCTGGCCTGAAGTTGTATCCATTTAGGAAAATTAAGCAATCTAACAGGTTTGCATGGCTTAAAGGAAGGTCACTGTCTTCTGTTTTTGGTTGTAGGATTAGATAAGTATTCAAAGTCAGGCCAGGATTTTTTTTCAGAAAGCAATCCCGAGTTCAAGTGGACACTCAAATGGGCAAGTGAAGCCCAACTTCTTTGTTATGGAGAGTGGCATAGTTAGTTTCTGCTTGAAACATTTAATATAGATGCTATCAAACTCTGCAAGGCCATAAAATTTCTCAGTAAAGCAATGATAAACCACCTAATTTTAAGCAATGCAATTCCACAGGGAATCCTTTAGGGGAAGCCAGATTAGAATGGTCTCTAGGTAACAAAACCAGTTGATTAGCTATATGGGTCCAATTCATTTTTGGAGAACACTTACCAGAAATGATGATTTTTGGTTTTGGAATAGTTAATTTTTACCTTTGTACTAGCATTAGCATAACTAAGGCAGGATTTTATTTTCCAGAGTCAAATAAGTGTTCATTTAGGGTAGTAAAACTGTGTCATCACCACACAGAAGGATGTTTATTTTTCCTGTCTTCAGCTTTTCTGAAGGTGGTGACGGGGTCGTTAGATACAATTTCAAGAGAAGAGGAAGCCACAGCTCTCTGTTGTCTCAGTTACAGTGATGTAATGTATATCCTAGACAGTCTAGGGTCACTAGTGAGTATCATAAAAAAAAAAAAAAGACTAATAAATCCACCAAAGAGAAAGTATACTTGGATTGGTTTTCAATTTATTATTACATTGATGTCAGATGATGAACCTAACCTATAGACCAAACTGACTTTGAGTGTGATTTCGACTGACAAGGCTTAGTTCATCCCTCAGGTGCCATGGCTTGATGGCAGAGAAAGCTTTTCACCAAATTTCATGCCTTTCCTTCTTGGATTGGATTAATTGGTGGTAGGTGGATTCTTGGTCAGGGACTGTATTCCCCAGCAGTCCTTGTACCCGGATGTGGCTAAATAGTCAGTCCTTGTTAATGGAATGTGAACCAAAATGAATTGTGTCATTTATAGGCCAAGTTTTTTTTTTTTTTTTTTTTAATTGGGGTGACATCTGTTAGCAAGGATTACATAGGTCAAGGTTTTAAAGAACTAAGTGAGGGTCCTCTATTCTCCTCTTTCCCTACTTGCGGGCTGAACAAAGAGGATTCTGTGATCCTGGGGGATGATGGAGCCACATGATGGAAGCAGTTTGGCCTTCTGAATCACCATGTGGAGGGGAGCCACCCTCATTCAGAAACAACTACATTGGAATAAACTTGTATTGTGTTAAAACACTGAAGCTTTGGGTTTTATTTTTTATAACAGCTATAATTACCATAACCAAAGTGGCATTTATCTTTCAAAATCAGTTAGGTAGATTGGGAAATGACCACTCTAAGTGAGGCAAGTAAAAGCAATGAAGTAAATCAAGGCCAAATAGTCTTAAAAGATACATTTTAAACATGTTTTCTAAAGATTACTCTTTGGAAAACAGTATGATTTATGACTGAATGTTTTTGTGGGTTGTCTAGAAAATTCATTCTTTTTTTCCCCTAATACGTCAAAAGGAGTCATCCCTTTATGATGTCCACTGATTGTTAGCTCTGAGTGTACTGTTCCTTCTCTAAACTTCCTTGTTTTATTAGGTTTTAAGTAAATCCTAGCTTTCTGTTATTTCTGGATTTAATCCAATGGTGATAAGAGGCAAAACTTGGTTAGGAATAGCCCTGGAATTTCCCAAGCCCTTTTATTTTAGTGTAAAACAGATTAAAATGAAGGAATCCTGTCAGCTCTCAATCTTGAAGAGGCCTTGGTCTCCTCGACTCCCGCAGAGCTTTCGTTTCCGTTCTGGACACAGGATATACAGGATGAGGCACCTAGCACGCACCCGCTATGGTGCTGGCCTATGGCCCAGCTCTTGAGAAGGCTCAATTCCTGTTAGAGTTGAGTTCTGTGGAGCCAAAGTTGGGGAAGCACCCAGAATGTTGCTGATTCCACAGCAGGAAATGCTGTTATCAGCTGTTCCGAGGGGCTTTCAAAAGACTGAAGACTGAAGCCATTTAAACACAGAGGATTGGGGAAGCTACACTTGGTCTGGCCAAAACTTGTTTTCTTATTACTCAGTTATATTATAAAAATGTGACCTTCTTGATCACTCAGTTTATGTGAGTATATTTCTTCCCATGGCTTCCAGCAGCACACACTCCTGGTTTTCCTTCTACCACACTGGTCTCCCCTCTCTCTTCTTGCTGGCCCTTTGCCTCTTTCCAAACTACAAAAGTGGGCATGACTCTAAGTTCAGACATTAACCTTTCTGCCTGGTCAGAGCTCCTTTACGCTGTTTGATTTTCTTGCTAGAATTCATCACTATATTAAATTACCGTATTTATTTGATGAGTGTACCACGTAACTCCTTCCCGAGAGCATCAGGTCTATGAGATCAGAGACACCATGCTGCTTACTGTGGAACTGCTTGGGCCTAGAACATTGCTTGGCCCTTAAAAGAGTACTCACTAGTTATTGAGTTAATAATTTTTTTTTTAATTTATTTTTTATTTTTTTGTTTGTTTTTTTTTTTGGTATGTGGGTAGCTCCCTGGCTGGGAATCGAACCCAGGCCGCAGTGCTGACAGTGCCAGTGCCGAAGCCTTAAGCCACTATACCACCAGGGAACTCCTGAGTTAATAATTGATTGATTGAATGAAAGAATATATGAATCCAGATGGTGACAAATAGCATTTCTCCTTAAACCAGATTGAGAGTAAAGGATTTGATCCATCTGAGTTTAACATTATTCTAGGATGTTTTAATTTACTAAGATGTGGTTCTGTCTGCTCCAACTTTTAAAAAAAAAAGGATGGATTTTGTTTTTATTTGCCAGTGAAGGTTGGAGTAGACGACCTCCTAATCCAAGTTGGGTCCCTCCCAACTTGAGTGTCCTGTAAACCCGGCTGCTTACCTCACATCGGGCTCAGCAGTGGCCGCGTGCAGTGGCAGACGGCCATTTTTATCTGGGATATTGTGTTTGGCACCATTTCTGAGCAGACTCACACAGCCTTCCAGCCAACCCTGAAATACAAGAGCAATTGCTTCATTATATAACCCAACCTCACATAACACAGTCCAACAAACTTTCTCTAGTTTTCTTTCCCTTTCTTCTTTGGTTTGGCTAAAAACATGGTTTATTTTATTTAAGTGGTTAAGGCAAAACTCCAACTTAGATACCTTAACAGAGGGCTGAAGTTCTTGAGGTATGGATTCCTGAGTGTTCTGGAAGACCTTTAACCTGTCAGATGTAGACTGATTCTAGACTCTCTCTTCTGCCTCCCCCGCCCCATCTCTAGGGCGATTCACCAGTATTTCACTTTTATACGCAGTTCTTAGGGCATGTGATAGGGAGTGATTAATCAGCGCTAGCCTCTCATTCGATAGGCTTAGCTCCAAATCATGCTTGTCAATGGTCTGACCTGGATGCCACTGTCTAATTCCAAAATTTAGGCCCTGATATCATTCTTGAGCCCCAGCTCCACTCTATGCCTCAGTACGTACATCCATTGAGCAGGCCTAGGCACTCTTTTTCAAGTTCTCTTTCTAGTAACCACAAGTACAATACCTTGCTCATTCTAGTCAATCCCCCTCCCAACACCTACAATCCTAACCGAAGCCCTGCTACAATGATTGGGACCCCATCACCTTGTTGACTAATTTTTCTTATTTTGAATATGGAGGTATCACCAGCACTCTCTAAAGTGCAAGCTTGTATAACCTGCGGCCTGCAGGCCACATGTGGCCCAGGATGGCTTTGAATGCAGCCCAACATGAATTCGTAAACTTTCTTAAAACATTATGAAAATTATGCACAAAACTTTTTTTATTTTTTTAGCTCATTAGGTATTGTTAGTGTTAGTATATTATATGTGTGGTCCAAGACAATTCTTTTTCTTCCACTGTGGCCCTGGGAAGCCAAAAGTTGGACATTCCTGCTCTAAAGTTTCCCCATTTCTGTGTTTTACCCATTTATGAATTCCCCATGACATTTTGTATGAACTCTCTGCTGTCCACTAATTCTCCAGATTGAGACTGATACTGCTATATCTCATCCTTGTCCCCTCCTCGGTAAGCATTTACAGCTGAATTGTTTCCCTACTGTCTCTCACATTTCAAAGAGCAGATGTAATTGCAACTAGTCTTCCTTTCTGTTCCACAGTTCTTATATTTTTTTAATTGTTAAATTTATTGGGGTGATATTGGTTAGCAAAAATTACATAGGCTCCAGGTGTACTATTCTACAATGCATCATCTAGGTGTTGCATTATGTGTTCACCACTCAGAGTCAGTTCTCTTTCCATCACCATATATTTGACTCTCCCTCCCTCCACTCCTACTCCTTCCCCGCTTACTCTCAGGTAACCACTAACCTATTGCCTGTGTCTATGAGTTTTGTTTCTTTGTTGCATTCAGTTTTATATTCCACATGAGTGGAGTCAAATGCTTCTTGGTTTTTTTCTGTCTGGCTTATTTCTCTTAACATGATGATCTCAAAGTCCATCCATCTTATCACAAATGACAGTATTTCATCTTTTCTTACAGCTGAGTAATATTCCATTTTGTATATGTGCCACTTTGTTGTTTCCATGACTTGGCCACTGTGAATGGTGCTGAGATAATCTGTTCCACGTTACTGACCCAACCCTCCTGATGACCAAGTTTGGCTCACCTGCCAAGGAGAATGCCTTCTACATTCATCCATAACCACTTGGGTTACCCACTCAATTGTAAGTAGACTTATTCATAGATGAAACTACTATTATGACATCTTACTCTCTGAACTTTCTCCATTCATGTATATTTAAGCCTCAAGATTACCCAGTAAGATGAGAAAGATGAGAAAAATTTCCCTCTCACTATTGGAAGGAATAAAAATCAAAATAGTATTAAATGCATGGAGAAGATGATAAAAAAGAATCTTTTGGTTCTGAAAAGTCTGGAAACAATCTTTCAATAAAAGCACAGAAAAATTCATAGCTTATAATATTGAATATGGTTTTGTAAAAATGACCAATAATATCTAAATCTTAAGTAGAAGCAAATATTTTTCAGTCTTGAGTCATAGTTTACTAATGTATTAAGCCTGGTTTTATTTGCTTGGGTCATCAAGTTCCCTGATTAAAAAGAAAACTTATAACTGGAAGACTCAAAACAAAGGCATACTGGACAAATTTTAGAGCTGCCAAATTTAGGGTTGCCAAAGTTGTATAGTTTTTTAAAAACAAATCTGATGGGGGAGGGTCTGGAACATTTTTATCATTTTGCAACATTTCCTGGAACTATGTGTGAATGGTTTTTTTTTTTTTTTGGTTGTTGGTTTTTTTTTTTTTTCTCCAGAAAACTACTGAATACATCTGAAACCCATAGTCACTATTCAGAACCAGCAAATACATTTTGTGCCTACTACATGCTGGGTGATTCTGCATGTGTTTCTCTTTCAATTGCGATAAACTTAAGGTATTATTTTTACTACATTACACAAATGAGAAAAGAGGCACCAAGAGGTGACACAACTTGTCTAAGGCTGCAAATCTATGATTAGTTTGTTTGTGGACTGAGTTTGGTGCTGTGACTGAGACTTAATTTCTAAGTGCCCATTTTGCCAAGTTTCTCTTTAAGATTTGAATTCAAACATTGGCAGAAGGGAGTGATAGGCTTCACAGTGCAATCCCAGGACACCCTCCTCCCCACACCCACCACCATTCCCATGGAGCCTCAGGGTGTATGTGTGGTGGGTGTCCCGCCTTTGGGTTCCACACAGAGATCAGGGCATCATTAAGAGGGTGATGCCACGTGTTGTCATGCTGGCATGCTTCCTTTACACAGCTCTTTAGAATTAGTTCCTAGAAAGAGTTGTCTGCAGACCTGGCACCTCTCTATTACCTGCAATCTACAGGAGTACATATTCCTAGTCCTTTAAGTAGCTGTCTAACCCCAGAAATTAGAAATTTTGAATTTCAGAATTTGGAAAGAAGTACAGTTTGGTTTCACACTATTCTAAATTCTAGTAGCACTCAACTTTAGAAACAATCTTCACTTTTTTCCTCCATCCCATGATCCAAATTTTATTTTCCTCAGCTCAAAAATACCAAAAAATCTCCATAGCAAGAGTAGTTATTAGGGCATGTGCTAAAAAAGAGGGAGTCTGGGAGGGCAGTCCTATGTCTGCCCTGTCTCTGAGATATTGAACTTCACCTAGTACTCATAGACCAGTGTTTTTCAAACTTGAGAGGGCATAAAAATTTCTGGGAGGTTTGTTAAACATTCAGGATGCATCCCCCACACAGCCCCCATCTGCTTCCTGTGTCTGACTCAGTAGTTCTATGGTGTAATTCCAGAAACTGCACTTGAAAAAAGCACTCCAACACTGAAACATTCTTCTTAGATTTGTATTTTGAATCTTAGGAGAAGAGCACATGCAAAAATGAAAAAGTAGTTTTTAAAGAGAATCTCTGTGAGAACTTGTTACTGCCTCATTGGGATCCATGCCAGCGTAGGCGGAAGGCGTGGTGCTGGGGAAGCAACATGCTCTACTTCAGCGGGGCAGATTCAGGACACCATGGGGTTGGCCCTGGAGAATCCACTTAGTCTATGGGCAGCAACAGCAAGTGCAAGGAGCAGCTCTGGCAGCAAGGTGGCTATGGCAAAGGTTTCCAGGAACCTTGTTGGAGGGGAAGGAGAATGATAACCCTTAGATCGCAATAAGGAGAATGTGCTTGACTGGGGTTTCCTAGGAGGATTTCAGCAAGGATTTGAGAGGACAAGGGCTTGCAAATTGTCAGTGAGGCTTGCTCTAATGTTGGGGATTGCTGGACTGAAATCTCGTGAAGAGAACTGGCTCTATACAATTTTTAAATTGAGCACTGATTGTGGGTTGTCCTATGATTGCTGTTGCCCTTTAAGAACCTGGAATTTCTCCTCTACTCTCTACTATCCCACACACTTTCCAGTTCTCATTGTTCTCCACATTGCTAATACTTGACCTTCCACTCAACTAATCATACCCACAGATACGACCTGCAGCTTTGACTGCCACTGCCTCTCAGAGTATTAATGGAGGGCATTTTTAGAAGAAGTACCAAGTGTGTCCAAAAATGCCCTAAGGGAAGTTCTGATGCAGGTAAGATGGAAAAGACTATTTCTCTAATGGAGATATCATCTCTATCTTAGAGGATTTAATGACTTAAATCCATGAAACCAACTCTAAATGGGGATATAAATATCATCGATGATTGTTGCAAAACCTCAAGTTCTACAGGGTCTGGCAAGAAGTAATGCCCTTTTAAAAGTAGTTAAAATATTGTTATATTACAGAATTACATGCTTATGATTTTGTAATAAAATATTTGGTATAGATTACCAGCTCATAAAAAGGGCATTACTTCTACCAGACCCTGTATCTCCAATGAACAGCTGCATAATCCACGAACACACTTCTGCAAGTTGGACCCCATAAAGACAGATTTAGACCACACCACTCCTTAGTGCCCGTGACAGATGCAGTCAGTACCAGATAGGTTGCCAGGCATAGACTTGTGCGGCCATAAGCATCTTGGGTGTTAATATTGGCCCCCATCTTCAAGAGCAGCTTCACTGTGTCCACTTGACGTCCAGAAACTGCATGCATCAAGGGTGTACATCCTGGAATGAGACATTTCAATAGCCTTTAAAAACAGGTTGAATTGTGAAAAATTTATGAGCAGACTTTATTGGCCAGTTCATTCATTATGCTTGTTGCTAATAAATGAACTTCCCTCAACACAGACTCTATGGTTTTGAACTGTATGGGGACTGAAGGAATACAGATGAAAGTGACTGTTGCTACATTTATAAAAACTATGTATTTTTCTGGTCCTATCTGTAACTTTGCAGTAATTGGTTGATTAAACCATAATGTGCAGATGATAAAAATTGCTTATTAATACCTTAGGAATTAGCATAATTTGGGAAGTAGCAGGCAGGTTTATTTGGACTTGCCTTGGCAATGCAGAATCTGATGGTGCCTTTGGAAAGCCACTCCAGCCAGACAGAAAGGTCCAGCACCCTTTCATTGGAGGTGGTGGGTGATAAAGGGCAGGGATGGGAGCCTAGCCTGGGGTTGCACAAATTCTTGCTAGAAGGGGTCACCTTTACTGAAATACTTCTCTGTACCTATAACCATTACAGGTCAAGTCGTTTAGTTTTTCATGTGTTTTATTCCTGAATAAAAATAGAGACAAAGTTACACGTGTTGACTAACTTCGCAGGACCAGGAGAACAAGCCAGACTGGTGAGTCAGGATCTAGGTGCTTCATACCCCTTCAGGTGAAGAAACCAAACAACCCTTTGCCCAGCTGAGACTTGTTTAGCTGTCTACTGATTGGAGATTCATGTTGGGGTTGTCATTCTTCTCCTAGTGAATGGTAAGCTATGACCCTTAGAAATTCTGAGAATGGATAGATCCCAGGGCTGTTCTCACTGAAAGACTAGCCAGCAATCTATATTGTCTCCAAATCTTTCTTTTCTAATACTCTTTCAGGCATCTGTACTGGGTAAAAGCAGCAGCGAAATGTTATGTCTTAAATAGTGGCACCATTTCAATATCTCCCTTCTTTTCCCCACCCTCCTCACCTCTCTCTCCTCTCTCCTCTCTCCTCTCTCCTCTCTCTCTCTTTGCTTATGAATATCAAATAGCTTCAGCACCATTTGTTGAAGAGGCCTTCTCCCACTGAGTTACATTTGCACCTTTGTCAAATATTGGTTGAGCATATTTGTGTGAGTTTCTTTTTTTGTTCTTTTCCACTGATCTATGTGTCTGTCCATCAGCAACATCATTGATTTCTGGAGCTATATAAGCCTTGAAATTGGAGACTGATTCCTTCCACTTCATTCTTCTCTTCCACAATTGTTTTAACAGTTCTAGTTTCTTTGCCTTTTAATACAAATTTCAGGTAATCTTGTCTATGTCTACAAAAGTATCTTGCTGGGGTTTGATAGAAACTGCATTAAACCTGTGTATGAATTTGGAGAGCTTTGCTTGTTCACTGTACTGAGTCTTCTAATCTGTGAATATGGTATGTCTGTCCAGTTATTTAGATCTTACCTGATTTCTTTCAGTGGCATATTTATAGTTTTCAGTATACAAGTCCTATGCATATTTGTTACAACCACATCTAAATATATTTAATTGAGTGATTTAAATGGTATTATAGTTTTAATTTTGGTGTCCATTTGTAGCACGTATAAATACAATTAGTTGTTTTGTATTGACTTATGTCCTGTGCCTTGGCTGAACTCACTTATTTGTAGGAGGTTTTTGGTAGATTACTTAGGATTTTCAATGCAAATAATCAAGCTGTGAAAAAGGGAACATTTCCTCTTCAATATGTATATTTTTAATTTCCATTTCTTGCTTTTATGTACTGGCTAGTGCTTTTGGCACTTACTGAATATGAGTGAGAATGGACATCTTTGCTTTGTTCCTGATGTTAGGAGCACAGCATTTAGTTTTTCAGTATTAAGTAAAACGTTAGCTCTAGGGGGGTTGGTACTAATAGGTACCCTCCATCAAACCGAGAAAGTTTCCCTTTATTCCTATTTTTCTTGGAGTTTTTAATGAATGTGTGTTAAATTTTCTCAAATGCTTTCTCTGCATTAATTGGTATGATCAGATGATCTTTTTTCCTTTACTTGGTTAATATGATAGATTACAGTAATTGATTTTTAAATATTGAACCAGACTTATATCCTTAGAATAAACCCCACTTGGTCATGGTGTATAATATACATATATACATATGTATATACATGTAAATATATATTATGCACATACATACGTATCTGAATTCTATTTGCTAAATCTTTTGCTAAGGATACCTACATATACATTTATGAGGAGTATTGGTCTGTAGGTTTACATAGAATTGAAAATAATTGTTATTTAAAAATTTGTAGAAGTCTTTAGTGAAACCATTCAGGCCTGAAGATTTCTTTGAGAATTTTAAAATTAGGAATTTAATTTCCTTAGTAGTTATAGGGATATTCATACTACCTATTTCCTATTGGATGAATTGTGGTAGTTTATCTTTTTTGAAGAATTAATCCATTTGATCTAAACAGTCAAATTTTTGCGTGTAGAGTTGTTTTATTTCTTTATTATCATTTAGGTGTCTGCAATGTCTATAGTGGTATCTTTGGTTTTATTTCTGAAAGTAGTAATTGGTATCCTCTTTCATTTTTTCTTCATCAGTATTATTGCTGGAAGTTTGTCAATTTTATTGATCTTTTCAAAGAATCACTTCCTTGTTTCATTGATTTTTCTATTATTTTTCTGCTTTCAATGTCATTGGTTTCTATTCTTTCTCATATTTCTTTTCTTTTGTTTGCTTTGGGTTTATTTAGCTCTTCATTTTCTAGGTACTTGAGGTGATATTTTCTCCTTTTCTAATGAATTATTTTGTGCTATAAATTTCCCTCTTAGCACTGCTTTACATGTGTCCCACAAATTTTGATATGTTGTATCTTCTTTTCCATTTATAGTCAATCAGTACTAGTCAGGATTGAACCCAATCAGTCTGGCTCTTACACTTATCACACAAGTGGTTTTTAACTCTTGACTCTCCTTATGTCTACTTCTAGCCCTGAGGCCGATGTATAAATAAGTCCGTTTTTAAAACAAACAAATAAACAAACAAATAAACAAACAAATACTACCATGGATACATTAGGGAGCAACCACTCTACTTTGCAAAACATTTTATTGTCATGATAAGAAAATCCAAAATTGCTTTTTGGGATAGGTCACACTGGTTAAAAATAATTAATGACTCTCCAGAAATACTGGGAAAAATGAACCAAATGATAAATCTTTTGTTATAGTTCAATAGGTCCCTAGGCTCTGTTTTTGTGTTTGTTTTTTTTTTTTTTAAATTCATTTTTATTGATAGACTTTTTGGGATGACATCTATTAGCAAGAATTACATAGGTTTCAGGCATACAATTCCACAGTGCACTGTTAACTTGTTGTATAATAATTTCACCATTGTGACTTCTCTTTCCATCACCCATGGTTTTTTTTTAAAGCATATTTTCTTTCAGTTATTCAGATGGGCTCATTCCTGCTTGTGAGCTTATCCATTGAGTTTTGAACTGGTTCTTCTTATCTGTTACTTCTTTGCAGGCTTTTTATTTTTCATTCTTTCAAGCATGTCTATAATTAATTGCTCATTGAAGCATTTTTACATGATTACTTGAAAATCTTTATTAGGTAATTCTAACATCTGTCATGTCAGTGTTGACATCTATTGATAGTCTTTTTTCATTCAGTTTGAGGTCTTTCTTGATACATGACAAATGATTTTTCTATTGAAACTCTAACATTTGGGGTATTGTGTCATCAGCCACCAAATCTTACTTACACTTTCAATTTTATTTGGCTTGCTCTGACACTACTCCAAAGGAGAAGTGAGAGTGGGGGGGATCTAATTTTTAATGGGTGCTATTAGAAGTCCAGGTTTCCCACTTAGCATTCTTTGACATTTGAGGGAGAGGATTCTTCATTACTGGTGGGTGATGGTGAAAGTTCTAATTCTCTAGAAGCCCTCCTCCATACCACCACAATAGGAAGTGGGGAGTGGGGACCTCATTTACCACTGGGTAGAAATTGAGGTCCAGACTCCCCACTTGGTCTTGCTGGAATGGGTAGGGCTGGGGCCATGGGTTTTCCTGGTGATGTTTGGCTGGAGGAGAGTCATTGCTTTCTAAAAGTTTTCTGTCTTGTCAGGCTGTTCCTTTCCTGGTTCCTTGGCGAGAGAGAGCAGACTTTTGTTGATGGGGTTTATGTCTGTTGAATTTCTGGGTTGCTGGCTTCTTTAGCTCTAAATATGAGCTAGATGAGGCAGAAGTAAAACCTAAGAAACTTACCACCGAGTCATTTCTTGGGTGCCAAGTTGGTAGCGAGTCTATCGATTTAACTCCACCTTTCAGAGTATTCTTATCTTTATTTTATATGTGACGTCTGGGGTTTTTAATTGTATTTAACAGAAAGAATAGAGAAAAAAGTATGTCTACTGCATCTTCCCAGAAGCAGAAATCCTTGCTCTCTGCCTTTAGCAGTCAATGTGTTCAAATGTCCATTGATTTTTCTTTCCATCCCTTTTTTCTTGGTCTGCTTTAGTCATTCATATGAAGAAGTTGGAAATGAACTCAAACCAACTGGCCTTATCATAAGAGGCGATGTAAACAAATTTGAAGTTTTATGTCCAAGACTCTCATTTAAGAAAACACCAAGGGACCTGCGCACAGCCACTGTCAGGGCACTCGACAATCCAATATAAAAGTGGCTTGTCAGATGTGATCTTATTAACATTGCTCACCTCCAAAGGGCCTCTAAAAGAGCAGAATATTCTGCAGGATTCAAAATGGATAAATTGCTCACCTTCACTGTCACAGCATTCTAGGATGGAAGGGTCTTCCCGAATCACTGCCATCAGAGTACTGACATCTCCATTAGATGCTGCCTGATAAACCATGCTCAGATCAACTTCCTCAGATGAATCACCTTCATGAATCAAATAGAGACATAGACATGCTTAGCGTGTTGAGTGAATTCACTGGAAGAATAACACCCAAAACATCACCCACACAAGTGATTCATGAAAACCTTTCTGGTGAATCCAGGCAGAAGGCTGCATCATCCTGATCACATGCACCCTCACCACTTCTGAAGAAACATGAACCAGTGTGGGCCATGTTGTGATGTGGGCCAACTGTTGTTTTTAAAGCTGACTCACCTGTGTATTTGCCTGGGGACTGGAAGTGGGAAGTGAAGGGTGTCAAGGTCAAATGCCACTTCTGTGGTAAGCCTAAGGACTCTGGAGCTATATCGCCTCCATCCAATTCTGGTTGGTATTAACCAGCTCTGTGAATTTGGGCCAATTACCCTCCCTGAGCCTTGGTTTCCTTGTCTTCTTTCCTTAGCTTACGATGATTATAACAATCAGTTATCTCATAAGGTTGTTCTGAGGAATAAATGAGTTAATATTTAACCCTTGGTGCTTTTAGAGCAGGGCATGACATGTAGAAACACTATATATATATATATATATATATATATATATATATATATATATATAAATAATTGCTACTATTACTGTTACTTTCTTTTTTCTTGTGTGTTTAAAGATCATTAGAAATCTGGGACATGTAGAAGAAAAGATCTTTCTTTGATGATGGCTAGATAAAGAACCCATACATTGCATAGCACATTATCTATCAGTAACCCTCCCACGAGTCTAGACATTTTAAAATTACTCATGCATGATATCTTTGGTCACAAGAAATAGAGACCAGACTTGAGGACAAAGATGGGTCTGGTGTTGTCTATCACCTTGGAAGAAGACCTTGGTGGGGGTTTGAGGAGTTCTGTATTTATAGTCTGTTTATATCTTATATAACATGTTTATAGAACACATAAACACGTGTTTATAATGTGTTCATTACTCTGTAAGGCACATTCATCACACCGTTGAGCACATACAGCTGAGACAAAGAAGGATCTCATTGCCTGATAGAATTAGAGTCCCTAAATAACTTGCCAGAAGGATTTTAATAAGACTGTATCGCTAGAGATAAACATAGGGTAATGTATCTTAGTCCATAACATACCCGGCCGAACTAAGTGAAAGATGATTGAACCTGTTGTTTTTGTTGGTGAACATCCCCTCACCCTGCTGGGGACTTTAACCCGATTATCTTCCAGGGACCACCTCCTCTACACTTGCAACGTCTGGGCTGATTCAGTGGAATTGACTACATCTCTGCTTAGGGCTGGAAGATGTGATCTAGAACTAAGCTGTTCAACACCAGCATTACCCTAACCACACAGAAACTGGTGTTGTATCCCAGTACTAGGGATGTACCCCAGTAAGAGCCCATGAAAGGCAATGATTGACTGGGATTGCTGGGAGTAATACTGTCACTTTGTTCCCCTAGCCATGAAACTGGAAGCAATGGCAGGACATAGTATGGGTGGAGAGTCTAAGAATAAAGACAACACAAGGAGAAGTGCAGAGCTGGGGTAAGAGACGGAAATAATTGAGACCTGGTGATATAATTTGACTTCCTGAATCAGGCCACAGTGTATGCCAGCATTACCTCTGGAACATTTACAGGAGCCATTAAGTTCCTTTTATGTTTAAGTCAATTTGCATAGATTTTATGTGTTTTTCTTTTTAATAACTGCAAGAGTTCTAACCAATAAAAGGTTTTAGTGGTAACACACTAGATAGGAATTTAGGATTTTAGTTGGGCAGTTAGTGCTATAGGAATGAACAGTGTGACAATAAAATAGTATAAACTCTGGCTGCATTAATAATAGTCTAGTAACCAGACTGAGGGAGGTAATAGGCCTTTTTCATTAAACTGGTTGAGGTCCATGGCCCTTAGATTAAATGGGCTATAGGTGCGTTGAGAACATTCAGAGGTGAGTGACTAGAATGGTGTATGAACGGACTTTATGTGACATGATGAATAGTGGACAGAAACAGATGTGTTTATTCTGAAGAGTACTTCATGACGTCATGATAGTAACCTTCTAATAATTGAAGATCATTTAAAAAAATTTTTTAGAATAATTGCAGTAAATGTACATAACATAAAATATGGCATTTTAACCATTTTTAGGTGTAAGGTTCAGTGGCATAATGTCCTTTTATATTGTTATGTAACCATTACCACAGTCCATTTCCATTGTTCAAAACTCAAACTCTGTATGCATTAGACAAAACTCTCCTTTCTTTCCTCCCCCTCACCCCTGGAAACCAACACTCCACTTTCTGTCTCTAAATTTGACTACTCCATGTACTTCACATAAGTGGAATGAACAAAATCAATGCTTTTGTGACTGGCTTATTTCACTTAGCACTATGCCCTGGATGTCATTCATGTTGTAGCATGTGCCAGAATTTCCTTCTTTATTTAAAGGTTGAATAATGTTCCATTGTATGTATGTACTGGGCTTTGTTTATTCATTTATCCATTGGTGGACACTTGAGTTGTTTCCACTTTTTGACTATTGTGAATGATGTTGCCACAAATGTGGGTATACAAATACCTCTTCCAGACTCTGCTTTCAATTCTTTTGGGTATATAAGGGCTGTCTGGAAAAAAACCCCAGTCATAAATGCCTTTTGTTTCATATTACATGGCTGGATACTTTCCAGAGAGCCCTTGTACACTTAGAAGTAAAATTGTGGGATCATACAATAATTCTACTTCAACTATTTTAAGGAACTAGCACCCTGTTTTCCATAGAGGCTGTGCCATTTTATATTCCCACCAACAGTACAGCAGCATTCCAATTTCCCCTGTCCTTAGGAACACTAATTATTTCTTGGTTTTGTTTCATGTGTGTGTTTGTTTTAGTATTAATAATAGCTAGACTAATGACTATGAAGTGATATTTCATGATTTTGATTTGAATTTTCCTATGATTCGCCATGTTGAACATCTTTTCATGTGTTTTTTGGCCATTTGTATGTCTTATTTGGAGAAATGTCTAGTTGGGTATTTTTGTTGTTATTAAGTTTAAGAATTTTTAATATATTCTGAATATTAACCCCTTGTCAGATATATGATTTGCATATATTTTCTCCTATTCTGTTTTTTGTCTTGTCACTGATAGTATCTTTTGATCCACAATGCTTTAACTTTGATGTAGTTCAATTTGTCTTTTTCTTTTGTTGCCTATGCTTTTGTCATCATATCCAAGAAATCATTGCCAAATTCAATATCATGAAGCTTTCCCCCTGTTTTCTTCTTAGAGTTTTATAGTTTGAGGTTTTATGTTTAGATCTTTGATACATTTTGAGTTATTTTTGTGTATGGTATTAAGATAAAGGTCTGACTTTATTGTTTTGCATGTGGCTATCCCATTGTTTCAACACTATTTGTTGAAAGACAATTCTTCCCCCAGGGAGTGGTCTTGGCAACCTTGTTGAAAATCAGTTAATCATAGATGTATGAGCATATCATATATAATGCACACCCATGTTTTTAGCCCAAACTTTCAGGGAAAAAATCTTTTGTCTTAATTTTTTTGTGGGGAGGTTGTTCCCTGGCTGGGAATCAAACCCAGGCCGTGGCATTGACAGCACCAAAACCTGGCCACTACACCACCAGAGAACCCCTTTCATCTTAATTTTTTAATTAACATTTTTTTTGTTTATATTTAGGTACTTGTTTTTTGTACTATAAAGAAATTTTAGCATGTATTATATTATTGTATTACAGGGTATTATTTTGCATATAGATATCATTATTGATTTCTAGAGTTACACTTTTAACTCAAAAGAATAAATTAAAGAATTAAAAACATTTATATATATATATGAAATTAGTACTACCCATGTATTATATAATGCACATCCTTATTTTTCCCTCACAAATTTGGGCAAAACAGTGTGCATTATACATGGTAAAATATGGTGTTTCTAGACTCTCAGTTCTTTGTGCCAGTACTATACTGTTTTGACTACTCTAACTTTGTAGTATATTTTAAAATCAGGAAATGGGAGACTTCCAACTTTGTTGTTCTTTTGTAAGATTGTTTGGCTATTTGAGGTCCCTTAAAATTCCATATGAATTTTAAGATGAATTTTTATATTTTTGGAAAAACCTTATTGGGATTTTTGTAGGAACTTCATGGAATCGATAGTTCTCTTCAGGTACTTTTGACATCTCAACAGTATTGTCTTCTAATCCATGCAATAAAAGTGTCTTTCCAGTTATTGGTATCTAATTTCTTTCAGCAGTATTTTATAGTCTTCAGGGTACAAGTCTTTCACCTCCTTGGTTAAGTTTTTTCTTAAGTATTTTATTCTTTTTGATGTTATTATAAGTAGAATTGTTTTATGAAGAGCTTTTAAGCAGACAATTTTATGGCTAAATTGTTCTAGCAGTTAGACACAGCAGTAGGTTAAAGTGACAGACAGAAGAGTATTTTAATTGTTAGAACGTTGTAAAACCATTCTGAGTCATCTCAAGAAGCAGTGAGCTTCTTGTCATTGAAGGTGGCCAATTTTGGCTAGATGGCCACCAATGAAGTGTACTGTAGAAGGAATTCAGACACAGAGTGCATAGGGTAGTGGGAAAGGAAGATGTGCGAGGCAAGACAGAATGTACTTTGGAGTTCCTTCCGGCCCTGAGTTATCATACTAAACCACAGAGCGATTAGGAAATAGGAAATGAAGGGGCTTCCGTAGAGGTCTTGTAGAAACAGTCCATTTAAATTGCAGTCAGTACAAATAATTAGGCCTAAACTTGAGACAGTCCAAAGAATGTATAGAAATGATTAAGGGTGATGTATAAATAACAGGTATAAGGAGAAAAATGACTGATGGTCCTTATGGAATCTTAAATGGAGACAAGAAAAAATTTTTCTACCAAAGCTCACAAAAGCATTTAAGACATGCAGAATATCAGCATGAACAAACAATACTTAGTTTCTTCCTTCTCTCCCTTCTTCCTTATCTCTATCTATCTATCTACCTATCCATCGAGTATCTACCTAGTATCTAGTATCTATCTAGTATCATCTATCTATCATCAAGGAGCACAGTTTGAATGGCTTTTGCTTCTCTAACTGTGTGAAAATAACAGACTTTTGTGTGGGTACATAAGGAGAAATTCCAAAATTGACACAGAAGAAGAGAGATGAAAGTAGAGAAAGTGGAAAAGGGACATAAAGAAATAGGAAGAAAGAAGCATGTGAACAGATGTAGATTGTATTTTATAAAATATTATCTATGTGTATGTATATACATGAAATATGTAGAAGACTGAAAGGACATGCATAAAGAAGTCAATAGAGATAATCTCTTGGATATTCTTCAGAACTTTCTTATATTTCCTAAATTCTCTATAATAAATTTATATTTTTATGGTCATCCAAATAAATCAAGTTTTTTTCTTAAATAGTGAAAAAGGAGTGCCTTCATAGCTTTACATTAATGCACTATCGCTAAAAGGTAGACAGCAGAGCCTAGTGTGTCTGTAACTGAGAAAACAAGTCTTTAATATTTGACAAAGTTACAAAAAAGAAAAAATATGTAGTTTTCTAATTCTGACATTTAAAAATACCTTAGTAGATTAAAAAAACCAAATATGTACATATTTTTAAATTTTTATTAATTTTTATCTAAAAATTGGAAGGATAGATGTTATATTCCTTATTTTTCATTGTTAAAAACCTTAATAGATTTCTGAATGTATCATAACTTATCTACATTTTCCCTAGGACCTACCTCTGTAGTAGTGGAATTTCAGACATATGACAGGTAGGTAGCTAGAAACATTTTTAATTAGATGATCTTTGAGCCTCTCAGATTTTATACCATGTAGACCCCTTTCCCGGAGCTTCACACAGTGGCTCTGCCTGGGGTTTATTGTGGAGTTCCATGGGAAAGACCCTGAATGCATCAATTACTGGGTTCACTTTGCTGAAATTACCCAGAGGTCAGCTTGACATTTGTTCTCCTTAAGCTGAGACTGTTTTGTTGAAAGGCTAGCCAATACAGGAATAGATTGGATATTACAGTTTCAGTACTCCAGATCAGGAAGGTCTTGAGAGGCTTTCTTTGGTTCATTCCACTCTGAGGATACTTGGGTGGCTGAACCCACCGTAGAGTCACCAGGGACATCTGGATTCATTTTGGGTAATTATGGAGAAGTCTGCAGCTCTTCCTTAGGTTGTTCCTTTGAGTAGAATTGATTGCTTTTGAAGAACTGAAATTAAATCATTCATCCATTTACTCAACCTCTACTATAGGCAAGTGGAACTGCAGGTTTGTAGAATCTCTGTCCCTAAGAAAGACATGCCCCAATGGGAAGACAAGTGTGTCATTTACAATTGCCATATACTGGGTATTATTGCAGGACAGAGGGAGAATCACTTTAATGAATAGTTTCCTGGGCATTCTCCTAATTCAGACCACTCTTTCCTCTGGCAGGATTATCCTGGATACTTTGGGTACAGTAAAGAAATTGCATTTTGGGGGCTACCTAGAATGACTTATCCATAAGGTGGTGAGGCCTTTCCACTTTTAAGGAGGACACCAGGCCTTCACTGCACCCAGATGGCCCCGTGTGACAATATTGCCACCCACTGGTGATAAAGAATTTCTGTGGGCCTTGATCTGTATCCGGAACCAGGATGGTGCCAGTTCTGCTGGGTAGAATTAAAAGCCAGTCTGGAACACTCTGGCCATGTAGAAACAAGTTTAAGTTCATTAATACAGTTGGCTGGCATTAAGAAGAAATTAGTTTCTTGTGATTCATCATATATCATACATGGAGGCAATATAGGAAAATGTAAGAGCACAGACCAACCTCCAGAGTTTGAATCCTGGCATTGCCACTTTTCTGCTGGCTGTGTGACCTTGGGTGAGTTGCTTAATCTCTCTTCACACTTGTCAAGTGGGATAAGAATAGTATTTACCTGGTGGGACTGTTCTGAAAGCTAAATGAGTTAATTCACCTAAAGTACTAAGAGCAATGCCTGGTACAGAGTAAGTATCAAACCCTGTCAACTATTGTTATTAATATTACTTCTCTGGCATAGAGAGGAACTTCCATTTTCTTCCCTCATAATGAGACCCTTTGCCTTGCTTAGCAGGCAGCAGAGATTTTGTGAGCTGAAATATTTTGCTATTTCTTCTGTTTTCTCCTCTAGTCCCTCAGGGTGTACTGACTGAGGTTTTAAGAGTGTTTTATAAAACACTAGTCATTATAAGAGGAGGAAAAAGAGTTTCTTTCTAACATTTTAAGGAGAAAAATAGCTCCAAGCTTGCTGCATGTACCAGCCAAGAGAGCACATTCTCAAAGCAACATTCATGTCGTGGAAGTGACAAAGGAGGAATTTCTTTCTGTGGGGTGGAAGTTTCTCAACAATATTATCTCAAGGGTAAATATCTTCTAGCCACAGTCAGATCTTTCTTCAGAACCGAATTTGTGATGCAATGCAGGTTGCATTTCTTTGAATCTCAACATTGCTGTGTTCCTCAGGGTGAATCTTTTGACCTGTGAATGCCATTCCACAGTTAGCATCTCTACTGGATGGAGCGGGTGGGGGATATGGGGGCTGGAAAATGGAATTTCCTGTTTTTTGAAGCATGTCTGTATTGAACTTCAGTAATGATGCCTCTCTAGAATGCATTTTCATAGAATGACGTTAATTTTAATAATACTAATTCTGCAAAAGTAAGATCCCAATCCTTACGCATAGGGTGCAATAAATAGACCGACTCATTGATTTAATTGCATGTTCAATGGGTTTTCTCAACCACTAGATTCTTGTGAAAATCTACTTGATGTTAAAACACTGTGTCAAGAAGTTTTTTGATAATTAGGAAGGTATAAATCTTAAATAAATTTCATGAAGGATTGTGCTGGCCTAGCTGGACTTTGGACATTGAAAAGTAAGTCAAGTGCTATTATTTTGATCATCCTTTCTCTGATCACCCCTGCTTTCTTCTGGATCAAATGCATGACTCCACCTACCTCTTTTATGTTCCAGAAATACCCCAGGTATTTGCCATTTTAACTGGAGATGCTGGAAGGTGAGGAATAGGTGAAGAAGCAGGATTTAGTTTGAAGAAGAGCAGACTCAGTTTCACATGACAGCTGTTTTCAAGCATTTAAAATGTTAGAAGAGAGTTCAGACTTGTTTTCTGCAGAGTCGAGGGCAGAACCAATTGTGGTGGGTAGAAATTGCAATAAATGATACTTTTGAATGACTAGAGCTATTCAGAACTAGAGGGGACTACCTTGTGAGCTAGTGTGCTCATTATCACTACTCATGTTTAAGCGGGTTCTGTCAAACGTGTCTCAGGATGCTCTTAAAGAGATAACCTGCTTTGAGTAGAGGTTGACCTCTAAAGTTCCTTCCATGCTTGATATTCTATGTGTCTATCTCACACCTGTGAGAACCAAACAATGAATCATGTGTTGTTGATTAACAATGACTATTAAAAAAAACAAAACAAAACAAAAAAAACAATGACTATTAGGCGGGGAGGCATTTGGGGAAGGCGGGGTCTTTCTTGGGTCCTTTAAATGGCATCCTCCTAGTGGCCACTTGTAAAAGTGATCCCAGTGCCTTGATCTCCGGAGACTAGTTTAAAAAACTGCATGTTATTGGGGCAGCCAGTCTAAGTGTCAGAGATTAAGAAAGTTTATCCTCTGTAGTCCTTTAGCTTTGCATGACTCCTAAAGCTCCATTGTAGCCACATTCTGTCAGCTGGCCTTCCATGAATGTCCTCATTGTCCTGACTCTGCTTTCTTCCTCTTTGTCAAAACCTTATCCCCAGATTAACTAGGATCTCTTGTTTCTTTGAATTTTCTTTAAAATTGCATTGACCCTGTAAAATATCCATGTGTGCGTTCTGTCCACATTTACAGACTGACAATAGCTCATGGATGGCTGTCTAATGCTTTCCTAAAGATGCTTGAAGGCAATTAAAATGAAATCACTTCTCATGACATTGGGCTTGTTGCTGGTACTGGCCTTGGTTTGATTGCTGCTTTATAAAACAGAGAATAAAATCCAACCTGGTGAATAATCACACTTCATGTGACTATACTATGATTTTGGCAGCATGGCTTTGCCTTTTACAGAAAACAAAATCCTTAACATTATATAACAGAAGTTAGAGTAGTGTTGGATATGTGGTAGATACTTGATAAATATGTGTTTATTGATTTAATTAGCATATTCTTTTCCATTGGCAAATTGAAGATGGGTAGATACATGAAATGAAGGCTCATTCCTCATAATGCTTGTGAGTAGAGTTAGGAAAAGTGATAGAAGAGGAAGTCTTCTGCTACTTTAAACGATTTTATAAGGCCTATCACTAGTATTTTAAGTAGAGTTGAAGTAAGTAAACAGTTTCCTGCAACTCTCACGTGTTATGGATATATGGTTTAAGTCAGGCTGATTTAATCCATATCATCAGAGATCTGAGCAAGTAATATTGTGAGATCTAAAAGAGTGATAACAGAACTAAATCATGGGGTTGTAATGTATAGCATTGGGATCATAGTAAAAAACATTGTAATAACGTTGTATAGTGTCAAATGGTTACTAGACTTATGGGATCACTTCTTCTTCTTCCTCTTCTTCTTTTTTTTTTGCATGTGGTTAGTTCCCTGGCTGGGAATCGAACCCAGGCCGCAGCGTTGACAGTGCCAGCGCCAAAGCCTTAAGCCACTACACTGCCAGGGAACTCCCAGGGATCGCTTCTTTAGGCTTATAAATGTTTAATAACTATGGTGTACATTTGAAACTAATGTAATTGTATGTTAGCTATGTTTAATAACATAGTGGCACAAAAGTGGCAGTAGTAATGACTTCTCATTTAATAACACAAAAGTGGCAGTAGTAATGACTTCTCATTAACTAAGATATTTGACTTAAATCTGAATCTCATAAAGAACTCTCTTTTGGAACAACGATGATGTTAGCCAAGTGTGTTACTGTTGAACCACTCTGGGTTCAGCTGTCTATTTTGTAAAATGAGAGATTGACTAAGCCATGGATCATGGCTATATATTAGAATCACCTTGGGAGCTTAAAAAACCTGCACTGAGTGCTATCCCCAAATATTTTTATTTAATGGATGGCATGTGATACATTATTTATATATTCCTTTGGATTATAAAAAGTATGAGAATACAGATAAGAAGAAAATACATACTCAAAGGTAATCATGATTAAGATGCTGGTGTGCTGTATGTACATGACGTATGTGGCAGGATGGGATGGTGTTCCATTCACCTTCTGTCCTGGAACCTCTATTCCTCCACCCACCGCAAAACATGATGCAGGAATTGTGGGGAAAGGCTGGCAGGAGGGGCACCTTGGAAACCTGAGGGTCTGCTTTCTTCAGATGTGTGGTCAGGAGCCCCTGCTCCTTCCAGCTTCCTCCTCAAAACCTGCGCTGCCTCCTGCCCCCATCCTGTACCCAGCATGAACATAGCTGAAAATGAGTGGTAACCCAACCCACAGGGCATGTAAAAGAGAAAGTTAAATTCCCAAGGAGCAAACAAAGACATTAAAAGATCCAAACAGCCTCAAGGCCAGGAGTCAAAGAACAAAAGGGAGAAAATTCTGGAAGGTGCTACAGCCTGAGGTATGTAGTACCTTCAGGGATTAGGACAGTGGCCTCATGCCTGTGGCTACGACTTGTGGGCAGTGACTGCTGCTGGGGTAGGACCAAGCTAGCGACGCAAATCCCAGATCTCCCACACTGAGCTCTCTCTATGGATTGCAACACATGCTAGAACCTGAACAAAACGACTAACCTTTTCTGAGCACCGATGTGAGGTTGGCTAACACCAAAGGCAATTTGTTGCTAATTGACTGAGTGAATCCCTGTCCCCTGCTGCCTTGCTCTGACTTCCCCTTCCACAATGATATCAAGAGTGATATTAACAGACCTAATGCCAGAGCCCCCGTCAGAATGGAGGCAAGCCTGACAGCTGAAGTGGGGCCAAAGAGTTTCTAGGCACTGGGTTGTGGGTGTTGTGTGTTTCCGGGGAACGATCTGTGTACAGTGAGAATCAGGCAATTCCTTCTGATCTAAAGCGACAGAGATGTTTTAGCTGGTAACACCCAGTGACTAAGGGTTCTAAGCATTATATTGGAGTTATTCCTATGTATTTGTTTTTTATAAAAATAAGACCATGGTGTACAGACATAATTTTGATGTTTGCTCCTTTTCACTTAATATTAGATCGTAAATATTTTCCCATGTCATAATGTAAGATTTGAAAATCTTATTTATAAAATGCAGCATTAACCCTTAGGTCCAAACTTAGCACAACTAATTTAATTGATTTTCTTATTTTTGGACATTTAGATTGTTTCTTTTTTGGGGGGAATTATAAATTCTGCTGCTAATCTAGATAATGCTATAAAATTCTTGGATATATGTCCTTTTGTGCATCTTTAATTATTTCCTTTGGACGTAGTACTAGAAGTGAACATGGGAGCCAATGGATTTGAGTCTTTATCAAATTTCCCTCCAGAGAGGTTGAACTCACACACCCTCCCCAAACAGTGCTTGAGTGCACAAATTTCACCCCATTCTTAATGACACTGTGCATTGCTTTTTAAAAACTTAATTCTGATGTGAAAGGAGTACAGTATATTGTTTTCAAAGACCATTTCTTTTATTGTACCAGACAGAGAACTTTTTTCATGTTTATGGCCATTTTATGAATTATTTATTGATGTCCTTTATATCATATTATGTCAAGGCATTTGTCTTTATCTAATTGATTTGAAAGAGCTTTATATAGAGTAAGTCCACTAGCTCTTTATCTGCTATCTATGCCACGTTACTTTTTCCCTGTTTGTCACTTACATTCTTGGTTTGTTTTAGTTGATTTCTGAAAAATACATTTTCAGTGTTTACATAGTCACAAAAACCTATGGATATTGCATTTAAAATATGTATTTCATTGTTTTTATAATCAGAAAGGTCACTTCTGTGGAACCTTATACTTATTCATTTGTTAACATTTAATTATAATTAATATAGAATTTAACTTATTTTCACATTTTATTTGAAATAGTCAATCATTGAATTTTCTCCCTTTCCTTGCAAATTTGTAATGGTAGCCTTACCATATACTAAATCATTGTGAACCCTTTAAAGGGGGCTCTTCCTACAGTCCATTGACTGAAATGTGGCTTGGGCAGCAAACACCGCAAACTACCCTCCCGACAGTTCTGCACACATGAACTGTGGCCAAAGTACACCTCAGTCACATTCCACAGAGTCTCGTGTTCAGTCCACAGGCAAGGTTCTTAGTTAGTTTTTTGTGTTTCCTGCACAGTTTTGAATTCTAGAATTTTTAGTAGTACATTTGAAGGAATTAAAAAACTTAGAATAACCCTAAAGGTAGCAAAAACTGCCACACAATCAATTCTACAGCACAACGATGTCCCCCAGTGGCTATGAAAGCATTAGTGTACGGTTCACAAGGGTTTCTTCAGCACCGTGTCACTGTCTGACTAACAATCATAAAGATGGTCAACACTTACATTGTGCTTATTATGCACCAGGCACTGTGCTAAGCTCAAATCAACCCATTTAATTCTCACCTTGTGAGGTAGGTATTACAATTATTCGCATTTCATGGAGGGGGCAGGAAAACAATTTACCCAAGGTCACACAGGTAGTAAGTGGTGAAACTCGGGTAAGTCTGCGGGCTGTCAGGCCTCAGATTCTACTCTCAGACCTACATGCACTGTTGCCTGCAACTACCTGTTCACTCAGGAACAAAGCCCTCAGTGAACTTGTGACCCTTCCTGGTGTTGCACAGACATTCCACATTCCATTCTCTCTTCCTCATAGCAGCCTGTACCCCACGCTCCACTCTGTTGCACAAGTGTGCGGCTTAGCATTCTGCCTAACAGACATCACTGTGCTACAGTTTACAGTCATTTGTAGCAAAAATAAACTTGACACATTAATCCAAAATTTGAAATACATCTGTCAAGAGTTGGTTACACACCCAAGAGAATTAAAGTTATTGGTAACAGCATAAGATTCTAAAGTGAGGTTGAGTGAATTCTTTTAAAATAATGCTCTTCAGAAAGCATAGAAAAGGAATGAATATTTTCCAATTTATTTTCTAAGGCATCAACTGTGAAGACACGCATACAGAGGGACTTACAGAGAAGTTCAATTTGTGAACACAGAATTCTAAGTTTTAAGTTAGAATCAGATCATCAAGATGTTTGATTTTAGGATATCCATTAATAAAATATATTACACCAATAGAAGTACATGAGTAAAGAATAAGAAGGTGTTTGATAAAATTTGGTATCCGTTGCTAAAACATGCTTAAGTATTAAGAATAAAGGATTACATTCTTAATATAATTAAGTATATTTATTTCAAATCAACTACAAATATCACACCTAAGAGTGAAGCAACAAAGAAGTAAGACAAACTTTATCTAACACAATAAGATATAAAGCAAAAAGAAATACCATTCATAAAGAAAGAAGAAAATTATTATAATTTAATAATAGCTAATGTTTACAGATGATTCATGTTCCATGCACTGTCCTAACTGGTTCATTTGAGTTGACAATTTATTTGTTTCAACAATTTTATGAAGTAGGTGGTATCTTTAGCTCTATACAGATGAGGAAATAGAGGTTTTATAAACCAGAGAGGTCTAATAATTTCTCCATGTTGCACAGCTACTAAGTAGCATATCAGGATTTGAAACCAGTCCATCTGACCAAGATGACACAGGTGAATTAACCACAGAATAATTAAAATTAATAAAATCTAATTAAGTCAGTCAGTTTTTAATATAAAACTAGATAGTTATATATTAAATACAAAAGAGGAAAAGAACTCCTTCTTACACTGGAAATGACTCAGTACAGTGAACATATAAGATACCCAGGAATAGATATTCAGAATCTTAATGAGGAAAACTGTAGAACTTTATTGAGGGATACAGCAGAAGAAGTGACTTTATCAAGATACATGCCCTGTTCTCAGATAGGATGACTAAATATAATAGTACAATCGATTTTAATAATTACACAGATTCATTTGCATGTTTAATGTCATTTCAATAAAAGTTCCAACAGTTTTTTGTGGGGGAGGGAGCTTAGGAAAACAATACTTTCATTTGTAAAAATATGGATGAACTTATGCCTTAAAGAAGAAAAAAACAAGAATATGCTTAAGTATTTGCTTATCTGTATACGGAATCAATCTCTGTGAAAGGATGCAGAAGAACCTGCTTACTTTGTTTGGCTTCCAGGGAGGGGAGTTGGATGGCTGCAGGGGAGTTGGGTACATTGTTTAATACCTCGAAAGTGTTTAAATGTATTATCATTTCAAAAGCAAAAACAAACAAAAAGAGGAAACAAGACATGGGTAAGAATATCCAATAAAATGGAAAAAAATAAAAGAGAGCCCTTAGAGAGGTTTCCTTTATCAAATGGTAAAACATTATGAAGCTAATCATTTAAAAAGTCAAGTTCTGTCTCAAAACCAGATTCATTCCTAGAACAGCAAAGAGAGCCTAGAAACCAGTCTTGCACCAGTGGGAGAATGGAAGCTAACAGGTAGTCTGACTTTGAGCAAAATCAAGAGAGTTATCTAGAAGACAAATAAATCTTAAAGGATAAATATCAGAAACAGAGGAAACTCTAAGGCCTATGAGTTTTCCTGAACAACTATTTTCCTTCAGATGTGGTTTTCCTACTCAGGCAGATTCTGCCCCTTCCAATTCCCAAATATAAAAGGGGTGCTGTGCTGTGAATTCATTACAGAGGGGTAGACAGCTTGAGAGGTGGATGTTGTCTTGTCCTGGAAAGACCCATTGTCCATGTGACCTTAGGTTAGTCATTTATAAGAATCACTAGTGTTTGCTAAGTGATTACTCTGCTTCCAACTGCTTCATATGCATTAGTTCATTAAATCTTCATAAAAATTCTCTGAGGATTATTATGACCATCTTCATAATGATCTTACAACCACTGCTAGCATTTACTGAGTGATAACTGAAGGCCAGCAATGGTTGCAAGTGCTTTGTATGTGTGCATTAATTCAGTCTAAGCAATCTTTTGTAGTGTCAGCAGCTTCATTTGCAAGCTAGGTAAGTGAGGTATAGAGATGTTAAACAGCTGGGTCATCCCAGCACTGGGGATTCGGTCTCCAAGTTTGGCTCCGGCCGCCATTGCAGTTCACTACACCACATCACTGCTCGTCCCTGTGTTTCAGTTTCACATAGAAAAAGTGAGGGCATTAACCATGTGGGTCAGCAGAATTGTCGCCGAACCTTCAGGACACCGTTTTTAAATAGCACTAAGTAATCAGAAGGATGAAAGTGTCAATGCAGATACATTTTGGGTGTCCCATTCCCCTTAACAGTAGAGTTGTCTAAAGCTGTGAATGGTAGCTGTTTGGATAACATAAGTCTGAGGTTTACCTCTAGCTAGGTCCACTAGAGGGGCCAGGAGTGGACTGGTCTGTCACAACCTTCCCCAGAAGTTGGTTGGTGGGAGGGAGGTTCCTCTGTGCTGGAGATGGGCAGCACAAAGAAAGAGGCAGAGAAAGGGGAGGAGTAGGCTTCCAGCCAGCATGTTTGCCTAGTCTTGGTCTTGAGTGGGTGAGCACTGGAAAAAGAATTCTTCTTCCATCTCTCCTTTTCCCTCTGCTCCTCTTTCTTGGCCAAGAGAGGGCATAGGCTGAGCATTCTCCAAAAGCAATAAATAGTCTGCTTCTAAACCTGTGGATTGGTCATTCGCCAGCTAATCTTCCTCTATCTGCACCATCAATCTGAAAATCAATCACAGAATTCTCAATGTTCCTAGGTTTCAGTTCCAGAAAGGTCTATGACTGTGAAATCACCTACTGAGCCCGAGTCATTCCCTCTTTTCTGTCTCCTTTGCCTGCCTTTTCTCGGCTCTCTTCCCAAACTCCTTTTCAAAATCTGCTTCTTCTTCCTTTAGAAGCATGTGGTTGGCATGCCAGAATTTTAACTTTTGCTTTTTCAGCAACAAGAAAATCTGTGCATACTAAATTCTTTTTGTTTCATGTTCCCATTTTTAGACAAAAAGTTGGAAATTAAAACCAGCACATCTGCGTGTGGGAGCTTTAAAAATCCACACCACAATAGACACAGCCGGATTGCGAAAGTGTGCTCCTCATTAATTTGAATTTTGGTTATGTCTTATTTCTTCATTAGATCTTATAGTTGATCAAGGAAGTAGGAAGACAGTGGGCTTCCAAGTCAAGCAGGTTTAGGCTTGAATCTCAGGTTTGCCATTCTGTCTTGTGGTAACCCTGGGTAAGTTGCAACCTCTCTGAATTTCCTCACTGGTAAGGCAGGGAGAATAGAGAGGGGCTGATGTGAGGATTATGTGAGCTAGTCTATGGAAGTCCTTGGCATGAGGCCTGGCTCTGCTTGGTGCTCAATAAACATTAGGTCTTATCATGATGTCATCTACATAAAGTGCCTGCAGAGAGTCTGCACCAATAGATGCCCTTTCCACACCAGTTCCCGAGCACCAAACTTCCTTCCGGGTCGTAAGGATGCATTTTACCACAAACCAAGTCACAAGGCGACATGCTTTCTGAAAGATACCTGAGATTTGACCTCTTTTCATGCCTCGTAGCTGGCTGAATGGCAACCCTGAAGATACATCCATGCCCTAATCCCCAGAACCACTGAATATTACGTTATATGGAAGAAGAGTGAATATCACCTTACATGTCAAAAGATGTGATTAAGTTAAGGATCTTGACAAGAGCAGTCTATCCTGGATTGTTTGGGTGGGCCCTAAACGTAATCACATACTATCATTACAAGAGAGAGGATGAGGGAGTTTTGAGAGACGTACAGGAGAGAGAGAAACGGAGAAGGCAGAGGCGGGAGCAAAGGGGCCCTAGCAGCAAGGGGCTGGAAGAGGCAAAGAAGGATTCTTCCCTGTGAGAGAACACATTTCTGTTGTTTTAAGCCACCCAGCTTGTGGTAAGTTGTTACAGCACCTGGGACACTAATGCTCTGTATTAATCTGGGCTGGAGGGCTTAGCCTCTCTTATTCTCTCCACAACTCTACCAGGAAAAGCTGTGGTGGTGGGCCACAGCCCCGACAGGTGCCTGCCCGGCAAACACCTTTTCCCCAGCACCTGGGCAGGGCCAGGGTGGGTGAGGCCCTTTGGACCACACTTCTCCCTCCCACTTTGTCTTTGAGGCCTGGGGTTCCTCCTCAGGCACAGCAAAGCTTTTCTCTCCACGGTTGGAGACAAAGCTTAGAATGCAGATATCTTCAGTTACATAATATCTCAGCTTCAGTAGGAAGCTCTGTGCTCTGTAGTAAATAATTTTACTACAGGTCCTTTCCTGTGTGTGGGCTTTGAGAGGGAGGAAAGCCAGGAAGAGCACGTGGGACCAGGGGCGTTGCTATGGTGAAAGCAGAAAGCACCAATCGGGAATGGAGATCTCTCAGAACTCAGGCTGCCTCCCTCACAGTTTCACAGAGCGAGCCAGAGACACAGCTCTGAGCCCCTTCCTTGGCCAGCCAGAAAACCTGGTCATTAAGCCTCTCAGCAACCTTGAGAACATATAATATCCACATTTTACCGATGAGAAGATCAGTCAGTTTGTCTAAGTTCATGCAACTGAGAAGAAGACAGACAGGACTTGAGCAAATGTCTATCTATCCCCAACCGGGATGTCTTACTACCTCTACTAAAGAGAAACGTAGAAAAATGAAATGAGAGGGATTCAGACTTGCCAAATCCACCTCGTCAGTGCCCTGGAGGTCATTTGTATCATATTTTTCAATTACACAGTGCTAACATTCTCTAGGCAACCACGAGCCAGAGCTGCCTGACCCCTACCCCCACCTCTGAGACAGCTGTTAGGACCAGAGATTGCCCATGAATAGAAGCTCCCTACTGTTCTGTTGTCTGGTAGAGCTCTCTTGGGCCTCCCTTACTAATTAGCTGCGTGTTATTATTATAAAAAAAGGGCCCACCGTTTAACCTTTCTGTGCTTTACTTTCCTCACCTGAGATGTTAGGGGGATGGCTTGGATAAGTGGTTTTCAATATCTGCTGTACATTAGAACTTCTTGAGGAGTTTTGTCAGGCCATAGCCCATACCAGTTAAATGGAAATCTCCAGGGATGAGACCCAGGCATCAGCATTTTCTGAAACTGTCCAGGAGATTCTGATGCGAGGCCAAGTTTGAGAAACAGTAGATTATGTGACTTCTAAGGTCCTCTCAGATGTAATGTCTTTTGTCAATATCTGCATAAAAAGCCAGTGGCCACTGGAGTTTTGATTCCTCAGATAGTGAGAATTCATGGAAAACCCTTTAGCAGAGCCTCCTACTCAACTTTCTGAAAGCAAGTTTGCCCAACAACACGGTCTTTAAAATCTACATAATGGTCTAAACCAGGGATGCCCAATCTTTTGGCTTCCCTGGGCCACCCTGGAAGAAGAAGAATTGACTTGGGCCACACATAAAATACAATAATACTAACAATGTCTGATGAGCACCCCCGCCCAAAGGTCCGTGCATAATTTTTGTAATATTTTAAGAAAGTTTACAAATTTGTGTTGGGCTGCACTCAAAGCCATCCTGTGCTGCATGTGACCCGTGGGCCACAGGTTGGACGAGCTTGGTCTAAACCTATTAAGGCCTTTCATGCTTTCAAGAAGGTAAAAGGATTAATGAGATAATAGAGCTATTCAGATATCATTTAGTTAATTATTATTCTAGGGGTTGCAATGGTACCCTGGAGTTCTAAAAAAGGTAATTAATAATGTAATCTAGTTAACCAGCAGTGACTAAGCCCTTATTTGTTCTGAGGACTGCTAAATTCAAACTGGTAATAGGTAGATGAATAGCCTTTTGCACTTGAACTCACAGTCCAGGGTGGTAATAATTATAACAGCAATAATAATAACAAGAACAGCTACAGTTTGAAAGATAATATGACAGGTGCTTTTTATATTATTTCAGATTCTCACAACAACCCTGCTAGGTAAGCATCATTTCTTCCATTTTATTGCTGAGGAAACTATGGCCCTAAACAGCTAAGGCCACACAGCTAAGAAATAGCTGAGCTGCCATTCCAACCTATGTGGCCCATGCTAGTGCCATCATACCACAGCACCTCTAGTGAGAAAGAACTAAAAAACAGAGACAGAGATGGCAGGAAAAGGGTTAACTTACTTGAGAGAGAATCAAGCTTAGGGTGGAGTAATTGCTGTGAATTGCTCACATGAAAGGTACTATAAAAGAGTAAATATTGTGTATTAACATTTTAACTATGTCTTGGGCTCAGTCTTGTTAGAAGATATGCACAGGAATAGGTGAATTCATTATGAAAAACTAGTTTTCTGCAGCCAGTTCCAGCTTCCTTAAATTAGTCTTAAACAATATTAATAACCCATTGTGTTCCTCTTTGAACTGCATACCTCAACAATGTCATTTTTTTAAGCCAGTAGGAGGTCTTTGGATCTAGGCATATTCTCACCTTTGCTGGTTGCCATCAGCGGTATAAAATCTGCACAGGGCAGAGGATGGGGGTGGACACAGCTGTAACAAGCACTTTCTGTGGTGCTCACACCCAAACGCAGTGTGAACAGCACGTTCTGTAGGTGCACACGCACGTGCACACACATTCACTATTCAAAATGAGTTAATGCCTGGATCAAACCATAGATAAGACACACATATGTGTAGTTATTCAGAAAGCTGAATGTAAACTTATTATTTGAGAAAACACTGAGCTAAAATAATTCACCCATGAAACCAGATGCAGTTTAAAGGGTCGCAAACACACCATGATCTACAGCAACAAAGGGAAAAAGAGAGGCACTGAATTTTCTTAACCACCATTTCTAAGCCACCATTTTTATGTTATCCTTGTAGCCAAAACAAGAAAATGACCAAAGGACCTTAGAATCCTGAAGAATATTAAGAGATTATAAAAAATGATTTAGATAGCAGATATTTTAAAATATATTCTAAAAATTTTAATTATACTTACAGAATGGAAATTTTCTATACATACATAGAAAAGATACATAATTACACATATGTATCATGTATATACACACACTTCACATGCAAAATGTACACACATAGACTAAATGGTTGAATATATGTTTTTTTTATAAGGATGGGCCAATTTCACAGCAATCTTTTCATGTGGAAAATTATCCCTACTCTGAATATTATGAGTAAGAAAGATATATCCTGTCATTGCAAAGAATAACATAGTGACAAGTCATTACACAACCTCAGATGAGATAATGTATCAACTACATCATAAATTTGGGCAACATTTATTTGTGAAAGAAATCAAGATATATTTATGAAACTATAGAAATGAGATATTGGGTTAATAGATTGAAAAGAGATACATGATGTGTTCTTTTTATATTACCTACTCTAATATATTTTTTAAAGATTTAAAAGGAAAAAAGGAATAAGAATAAAGATGATACTACCTGAAATTGTTGGTATACTAGAAACTCAACTTTAAAAATTTGTAGGTAGGAGCACTTTAACAAGACAAATAGACCATAAGCTTATTTAGAACAGGTTTGTTTGCTGTGTGAAATCCTCTTTCAATCACACACACACACACACACACACACCCTTTCCTCTCCCCTTACAGCAGCAAACCCCCGCTGTTGGACTAAAGATGTGAAAAAACAAAGGATATGTTAAAGCAGCATTTTTACCTTTTTGCTGATCAAACACAGATGGAGCGCTGAAATCCATGGTTGCCTGTCTCATCATTTACCATCAGAATGGCAAAAAGCATCCAGGTCTCTAGAGAGGAAAAAACACCATCTCACACGTTATAGTCAACACAGCAGTCAGACACATCACCATTTGCCAAGGCCTCAGTTTGAGAATTAAAAGTGCACTAGAGCTGCAGCTTGTTGTCAAGGCAAATAACAGAAATTGGGAAGTGTTATTCCTGTAATACCTACCAGGCAAATAGTACTTCTTATAGCCCCATTCATCAGCTTTACTTGTGTGTATTATGCACCTTCCACCCGTAAACAAACACATAAAAAAGCTCAGACCCGAAAAAACAAAACAAAACAAAAAACAGTACCCGTAGGGGGGGTCACCTGCCTTGGATCCTGCCCAGGAAAACACTTGAGGTCACGGAGCTTCAGCAGCTGGAATGTTGCTTTAAACCAAAAGAAATCTCAATGGGTGAATGAGGATTCACAGGGCCAGACGGAGCATGTGCAAAGCTGCCAATGCAGTTTGGATTCGGCTGTGTTCTTGGTGGAGTGAGACCTGCATTTGGGTCATGTGAGCAGAGAGTGCCATCTCAATGGAATAGGGCGTAAATATTGTAGCAGGAGGCTGCTAGCCATGTGCTGTATGGAGTAATTATCAGCTTTTACAGCTCATCTGCAGTCTTGCCCAGGTCCATTCTCCACATGACAGAGAGAATGGGGAGCGGGGAGGAAGTGGCATTTGAATGGTTACATTTCAAGGCTCAGATATCCAGGACAATAAAATTAAAACAGTCTGCAATCACAAAGGTGTTTAGTGCAGCATTATATTTGGTGGCAAAAACCTGAAAATCACCAGAATGTACATCATTTGAGGAGCAGTTGAATAATTGATAGTAAATGCATGTTCTAGATTTAAAAATCAGACGTAAATCTATATATTTTTACCTGGTGGGAGGGATGTCTCTAATTTATTGTTAAATGAAAAAAAACAAGTTATATATATTATTTGATTACATGTTTATAAAATCAGCAACCACCCATTGCATATGTACATATGTTTATACACATTGATAGGAACACTGAGGAAGATATAGAAAGACACATACTGGGCTGTTAATACTGGTTACCTCCAGGGATTGTAATTAAAGTACGAGATTTCCAACTTGTTCTTTATATACCTCTGTATTTTTAGGTTTATTATGACAAGTGTCCATTTTTTAATATTCATAATTATCCTGGTAAATTCAAAACACACTAACAAAGCTCTACATTCAACACAATCAGATTTTTGGGTAAATCAAACAGCCATGTAACAGGTGCTCTAATAAATACTGTTGATAATGGTAATAATTATTTTCTTTTTTAACTTAATTTGTATGTGAATGTGGAAATGAAAGCAGAAACTGTGTTTCTTTATCTATGGCCACATTTGTTTTGGTGTGGATGGATATAATTTATAAATTATGTTTCTTGCTAGACAAGTTTCTTGCCTCTCATTTGTACTCAGTGCCGTGTCATTTAGTTTCCACCAACACGTTGTTTGGTCTCAGTTTCCTGTGACAAGTGTATACTTGCTTACCTCCCCCATATCAGCTCCTCCCCACAATATACCCTGTGGTTTTTGTTTTTGTTTTGAACACAGGCAGAACCTCCTTCTTATAAATTATTACTCAAAATGTACTCTATAGGTAAATCTCTCAAATTTCTCAATGCCAGGTTTTTGCATTAACCATGAAACTCAAACTGAGTGGGCTGAGAGTGGACTGGGGAAGAAATGGGCTTATTCTGGGAGATACATAGCTAAGGAGACATGGCTCAAGTTCACCCAGTTGATGGAAGTAAAAGGACTCATGGGTGTTTGATCCTAAGCAAGAGAAAAATAAAAGATTTAGGTTAAGTTCCCTTTCATTCATTTGTTCATTAATTCATCAACTGCTATGGAAGGATTACTGTGCTCCATTCATTTCTGGAGGCACTGGTGGTGCAACCGTGAGCAAGACAGAAAAAGGTCTCTACATTCAATAAACTTAAACTCTCAGGTGCTCTTCTGCTTCTTGCCATACTGGAGTAATAAAGACTGGATTTACCCTCCTGCTTAAACAACTAGAAAGCTGGGAGAAATATCTGAAATAGTCTCAAAACCTATGAGTATGACCTTATTTGGAAAAGGGGTCTTTGTATATGTAAATCAGTTAAGGATCTTCAGTTGATACCATTTTGGATTAAATCCAATGAAGTGTCTTTATACACAAAGAGAAGGGCAGGCCATTTGATTAGAGATTGGAGTGCAGCCACAAGCCAAAAACTAAATTGTTCCCTACAGCCTTCTGAGGGAGTACAGTGCTGTTGACACTTTGACTTTGAACTTCTGGTCCCCCAAACTGTGAGAGAATAAATTTCTGTATGTTTGGCAACCAAGTTTGTGTTAATTTGTTACAGCAGCTTTAAGAAACTAATATAGAGGAGGAACTCTCAAAATAAATGCAAAGTCTCTATAATTGTTACATTTCTGTGCCCATTTATATCATTACGAAAACCAAATTAAAATACAGACAATTTTAAGTTTGTAATGGACTATTTTGTGCTCATTCTGAAGAAAGACAGTCAAATAGAGTAGAAAGTTTAAATTTGTTTCTTGTTAGTTCTGTGATTTGGGCAAGTTATATAACTTTTTGAATCATACCCTCTGACATCTTGTGAGAGTTCTTGTTGTTCATCCACTTCCTGGGCTGCAAACAGGATAATTTTTCTATATAACCAAAGCCAAGGGTAAGATAATCTTTGATTGTTTTTTCAAGAACATTTTGAATAAGGCCCTTATCCAGACATATGCACATACTTTGTTCACACGTATCAGGTGCCTGTGGGTCATTAACTCTTACCTGTAACATGGGAGAGAAAGAGTGGGGAAGGTTCGTATGACCATGCAAATTGGGCTTTTGGCTTCCTCACCAGCACTCCGTGCATTCTCACATTCAGCCACACTAGCCTCCTTTCTGTTCCTTGAACATGCTGTGCCCTCAATCTCCCTAAACTTTGCTATTCTGTCCCTCCATTTGGAATGGTCTTTCCCCAGTTTAAATATCACCATTTAGGTTTTCCCTCTGGTGAGGGAATGAGAACATAATCAGAATACCCTGCCAGGCAGAGAGGGCCTCTCTGTCCATGTTATGACATCTGGATAATTCAGGACTTCTCAGACTATCTGTGGCAAAGAACCAGGTTTTTACATTTCCAAAACATCAGGAACCAATACAATAATGAAATCCAGTAAAAATTAATAACAGAAAAAGAAAAAATAAGATGTACAGGATGCAAGCCCCAATTTTTATTCCTACATTCAGTAGACATAAAGTTGTATGTCAATAAATGTAATCAAAACAAAAGTAAATAATTACTTAAAATGTACACATTGTTCACTAGAAGCATATTTAGGCATTATTATAATGTGCTGTCCAATAGCAGCCACTAGCCACATATGGCTATTTTTAATTAAAATTAAATAAAATTAAAAATGCATTTCCTCAATTATAGGAGCCATTGTGATTGTATTTTGTCATAATTAAAAATGGTTGCTCTTTGAAAGATGCTAGTAAGAAAATGAAAAGACAAATTATGGAGAGGGAGAAAATATTTGTAAAACATATCTGATAAAGGACTTGTATCCAGAATACACAAATAATTTTCAAAACTTAGTAATAAAAAATACACAATCCAATTAAAAGATAAGGCAAAGATATGAACACATGCCACTAAAGAAGAGAGATTCAGATGACAAATATGTACATGAAAAGATGCTCACCATTATTAATCATTAAGCAAGTGTAAATTAAAATCACAATGAAATACCAGTATATACCTATTGGAATGGCTTAATAAAAACTAAAACACACTGTTTACTGGTGAGGATGCTAGAACTCTGACTGTTGCTACTAAGAATGCAAAATGGCCCAGCCATTTTAGAAAAACAGCTTGGCAGTTTCTTATAAAGTTAAACAAAAATATGGCCCAGCAGTCCAACTCATTGGCATTTACTTGAGAGAAATAAAAACATCTGTTTTCATAAACACCTGTATATAAATGTTTATAGTGGCTTTATTGTCACCAAAAACTGGCAACAACCCAAATGTTCCTCAACTGGGGAATGAATGAAGAAACTACATTACATCTGTGGGATGAAATACTATTCAACAATAAAAAGGAACCAAGTACTGTATGTGCAACAAATGGATGAATCTTAAATGCTTTATGCTGAGTGGAAGAAGCCAGACACAAAAGGCTATACTTCTAGATATACTGCATGATTCCATTTAAAGCCTTGTGGCCAAAACAAAACAAAACAAACAAAACAAACCACAGAGACAGAAATCAGAGGAGTGCTTTCTAGGGGAGGAATGGACTACAAAGGGGTTGGAGCGAAAGCCCGGAGTGACAAAAAAGCTCTATATCTTGATCATGGTGGTGGTCACACACTCTGTATTCATCTGTCAAACTCAGAACTAAACACCTCCAAAGGGTGAATACTACTATAGATAAGTTACATCTCAATAAACCCGAAATTATTTCTGTAATTTATCTAATGTTACCCTAAAATTTAAAATATATTTGTTAAAAATTAAAATGATTGAAAATAGCAAGTTTCAAAAATAAATGTGTTTATTTTTCAAGTAGTGCTTGTGTAAGGTTTGTAGATACTTTTAGATTATAGTTCACAAACTGACCTTAAAATAGCACATATTTAACACTATCCTACTGTACATGATTTCCCATGCAAGTTTGACAATACCCAAACTGGTCTACACCCCTTTGAATGAGAACAGTCATTCACCACAGGCTTGGAGGTTGTGGCGATGTGAAATTGCTGCACCAATGTATAACTAGTTACATTAAGAAGTGCAGTTGACCCTTGAACAACCATAGGATTAGGGCTGCCGACCTGACATCTGTTGAAAATCCGTGGATTACTTAAATCTGAATACATGGATTCCCAACCTCAGATAGAAAATACAGTACTCTCATTTTATTGTACTTATCCTTGTCTGGAGTGGGTAACAAGCAGTTCCTGGACTGCAACTAGCTGTGACCCACTTTGCCTAATAACCAAGGATGTCCAACCTTTTGGCTTCCCTGGGCCACATTGGAAGAAGAACTGTCTTGGGTCACACATAACACACACTAACACTAACGTTAGCTGATGAGCTAAAAAAGGGTTCATGCATAATTTTTATAATGTTTTAAGAAAGTTTATGAATTTGTGTTGGGCCACATTCAAAGTTGTCTTAGGCTTCATGCAGCCTTTTGGCCATGGGTTCGACAAGCTTGGCTTCAATGATCTCTTCCCTTGAGTCTCCCCATGGCAAGCTTTCACACCATTCAGGGTTCAGCTCGGAGAAGACTTCCCCGACCTCCACATTCCACCTAAAGTAGCAGCTGCCTTCCTGCCCAACCCCTATTACAGGGAATAAAATGCCTTCATTTCCCCCATCTTATAATGATCACTATCTGTAATTAACTTGTACTTCATCGTGTCTTCATTATGTGTCTCCCTGTAGCCAATGCTGTCAGTTCCCAGACTTTTTTCAATGTGCTCCAGCTGACATCCTGTGCCCGTACCAGTATTTTGGTTTGAGGGCATTGTTCTAGAATGCAGAAGGCCACTTTGCCAGCTCTGTGGATAGGCCAGAAGTGCTAGGGAACTAATCGTCTCTTTCCCCAACCCACAGTTGCCCTCAACCAGTGACTCTCGGAAGCTGGTCTATCAATACCAGTCACCTTGCCTTTGGATGTAATGATTCTGAGGCATGCTGTTTTACACTATTTCCCAGTTTCCTTTTCTGAACTAAGCTCCATTTCTACCTGCAATAACTGGTTTAATAACATGTATTTTTATAGGTTGCCATTCCCTTCCTCCCTGTATGACTTTCCCCTCTTTCCTACTGGTATTTTCTGCATTTCTCAATAAGTTATTTGTGTGGAAATCATTGTCCCAGGGCTGGTTCAAGGGACACCCAAATTAAGACACTTCTTTGCTAGAGAATAAACGTCATAACAGCAGAACTCTTGCCTGCTTTGTCCACGCTGTATCCCCACAGTCTCACACAAAGCAGGGCATGGAGTAGGAGCTCAATAAATCTTTAGTGAATAAAGGCCATCATTGAAGGGCTTTCCCTGCCCAAGCTGATAATTTTTTCATTGACAATACTACATTAGAACCCAATCAACTATTGGTCATTGGGGTAATCCCATATTAAGGGCTTTCTGGTAAGAATTTCTGATGACTGAAATTTTCTCATATGAACACTAAACCATATCTTTGAGAATTTCAGATATGTTGCCATGTTTTAATGCTATTTTGATTGTTACAAACCAAGGGTGAACTCACAGAAAGAATTTAGACCCAGGCTTGTCTAACCTGTGGCCCAGGACAGCTTTGAATGCAGCTGAACACAAATTCTTAAAACACTGAGATTATTTTTCAAACTTCTTTGTTTGTTTCAGCTCATTAGCTATCATTAGTGTTAGTGTATTTTATCTGTGGCCTAAGACAGTTCTTCTTCCAGTGTGTCCCAAGGAAGCCAAAGGGTTGGACACTGCTGATTTAGGTAGTCCTACATTTTATTCATGTGAAACCAGAGGTTGCCCCACCGTGTGCTCAAGTTAAGGGAGTGAGAGCAACAGTGGCGGCCATGCAGGCAGTGGCTAAGGGTCGTGGGTGTCACAAAACCTGAATTTAAGTCCAGCTTGAGAACATTTCTAGGTTGGTGATACTGAGCAAATTACTTAACATCAATTTTAAAAGAGTATAAAAATACTTATTTCATAGGGCTATCAGAATTAAAACCCAACAATATATGTAAAATGCTATTGTGGAAAATTGAGTTTATGCACTGATTTTAAAGAAGTGTGTTGAGGTCTTTTTTTTTTCCTGAGAAACATTTTTAGGTTTGTTTCTAATTTTAGAAGAATATGCATAGTCTTTTTTCCTGGTTGAGTTAAAGTAGACCCAAGAAATCAGTTAGTAGGTTAATTAATCATAATGATCACCACCACAAACTTTCCAAAATCTATGAATTCTTACAACAAATAAAAGATTACAAAGTCAAAAGTCTTTCGCTCTATTAAAACAAAACTTTTAATATGATAATAATTTCTCTTTTCCCCTCTATTAAGCAGACTCAATGACACATAAGTAAGACTCAATGACACATAAGTGCAGATTAAAGTTAATTATATGGGAACTGGCACATAATTTTTTCAAACCTTATTTTAAAACTTGCTTAAAGGCTAATAACTAACCAGCACTTTGCACTCTCAAAGTATTTTGGTCAACATCTGCTTTATTTAAAACTTCTCATTGAGATTCATGATGTATAATTTCAGTTATAATTTTAATCAATACTAACTTAAATAATTCAGGTTTTTTCATAATTAGTTCCACAATTACTACAGGCTCAATGTTTGTTTCTGCTCCCCCCACCACTCCAATTCGTATATTGAAACCCAATCCCCGATGTGACGGTATTTGGAGGTGGGGCATTTGGGGGGTAAATAGATTTTGAGAGTGTGGCCCTCATAAATAAGATTCATGCTCTTCTAAATACTTTATTTTGAGATTTTAATTGGATCCTTATAAATGGTCATTTCAGAGCTTCTAGAGCTGCACTGTCCAATATGGTAGCTACCAGTTAATATACGTGGTTATTGAGCATCTGAAATGAAGCTAGTCCAAACTGAGATGTGCTGGAAGTGTAAAATACATATTGGATTTGAAGATTGAGAATGAAATAATAAATATAAAATGTCCCCTTATAATTTTTATTAATTACATATTGTTATCATATTTTAGATATATTGGGTTAAATATAATATATTATTAAAGTTAAACATTTTTCTTTTTACTTATTTTTGAATATGTCTTGCCTACTAAAAAATTAATATTACATCTGTGGCTTGCATTTTATTTCTATTGGACAGTGCTGTTTTATAGAATCTTGGGGTGATCTTAAGGAAAGGCTGTTTAGCTGATTCAGTCATATTCCTTATTTCCAGCAGGAGCGATAGTCACAGTTTGCAAGAGGGCAGAGGAAGAGGAAAGGAAAATGGCTACACTGAAAAATATGGAACACTGAAGACCCCAGACAAGGTGGAAGGTCATCATTATTATCATCATTTTCATTATTACCATCATTGTTACATAACTCAGGAGGCAATCATCATCCTTCAATCGCTGCCTTCCTTTTGTATCAAACTACAGGCTGCTTTAGCTTATGTTCCTTTGGTACTGGCATTGCTTCTTGATGACTGATGTGTTCTTTCCCACCACTCCCAGCCGCTCTGCTCTCACCCCAAGTCCCTCCCACTGCACACTACTTCTCACTTTGATACTGCTCCCCATCCTGACCCATGATTAGATGCTTCTGTGAGAACAATACAGTTGGAAAATGAAGAAGCATTGGCTACTCAAAAGCATTATCAATAGTGGAAAAGAACTGTGGACCATGTGACAAAGGAGTCTTAGCTGCTATCCTTGGAGTCAAGGAGTTTCTAAACTACTAAGGCCATTCTGTTAAAATCAGTGACACTGTTCATAACATACTTTGGACCTTTTCTAAGGATAGCCCATATACTTAAGAGTTCCACTATTTTACTCAGAACTATATTCTTGTCTAAAATCCTGGAGGAACACTATTGAAAATTGATGCTATCTGTCAATTCAGATTTCCAACTATTTATTTATATTAAACCATTCGTTTCACAAAGCAACAAAATGAACTCTCTTCCTAGAAAATATATTGTATACTATACATATATATGTGTTGCCTTTATATATATATATATATATATATATATATATATATATATATATATATATATGTTATCCTTAAGAGAATTTTTATATTGCTTTGGCCTTACAACTCCTACCTTTTAACATTCATCCACTATTGACTCATACAGATAAACAAAGAAAGAAACAAGTATTTAGTACTTATTATGAGTTAGAGACTCTTATAGCTCAAAATACATCTCCTTTATAATGATTATAATGTTGAACGCTTCAACATTCATTACCCTATTTGGCACCTAATCATAAAGTATACTTGGACACCTTTCCTACTGATACTTTGTATTGTGTTTTTTAATTTATTATGTAATCATGTTAGTCTTACATTCTCAATTAAAATCTAAGTTCTCAGAAGGTATGAGCTGAATGATAGGTCTTCTGTCCCTCACAGTGCCAAAGCAGTGCTATGCATAGTCAGTAACCAATAATAGATACTGGTTTGTTAAATGCTATTAAATAACCAAATGGACAAATCCAACTTTTGGCAAAATTGTAAAGTAGATGATAGAAGCTTTCTGACTTCACTGTGAATTTTTCTCTGTTCCTCCTCTTCCAAGTCTGCAGGCACCCCATTTCTCACTTTGTACTACATTTCCCTTTTATTTTTAATTTCTAGGCTATTACTATAAACTTTTACCTTCATTCATATCACAATGGGAAGTTGGTGAGTATTTTTCAGGAATTTCTAGCATCCAGATTAAACTGGAACAATGTTTTTATTCATTAATCAATCATTTGATAAATATTTAATGAGTACTATGTATCAGGCAATGGCCTTGGTGCTGGATATAAGTGGGTAACCAAAATAGGTCCACAGTCCCCAGTCACAGAAGGCTTTCAGCTTTGGGATGATTTAGGAGGTCATTCTCTGTGTTCTCCTGGGATCTTAAAGATTTTGGTTGCTATTCTGAGTCACCAGAAGCCTGAGAAAATATCGCTGAATGACCAACTTCTACAAGAATACACGACCGAAGCTTTTTAGTTTGATATAGTCCAATTCATTTATTTTTGCTTTTACTTCCCTTGCCTTTGAGGTCAGGTTCATAAAGTCTTCCTTGAGCCCTAGGTCTATAAGTTTAATACCCATGTTTTATTCTATACAGTTTATTGTTTTGGGTCTTATATGGAGGTCTTTAATCCATTTTGAATTGATTTCAGTATATGGTGACATTTCACAGCTCAGATTCATTCTTTTGCATGTGTTTTTCCAGTTTCCCCAGCACCATCAACTGAAGAGGCTTTCTTTCCCCCATTGCATATTTTTTATTCCTTTATCAAAAATTATTCCTCCATATATTTGTGGATTTATTTCTGGATTTTCAATTTTATTACATTGGTCTTTGTGTCTGTTTTTCTGCCAGTATCAAACTAAAAAGCTTCTTCACAGCAAAAGAAACCATCAACAAAGCAAAAAGACAGCCAACTGAATGGGAGAAAATATTTGCAAATAACACATCTGATAAGGGTGTAATATCTAAAATATATAAAGAAAAAATATGACTCAACAACAATCAAACAAACAACCCAATTAAAAAGTGGGCATAAGACCTAAACAGACACTTCTCCCATGAAGAAATACAATGGCCAGCAGACATATGAAAAAAAGCTCATCCTCATTAGCTATCAGGGAAATGCAAATCAAAACCACCATGAGATACCACCTCACACCTGTGAGAATGGCTGTTATCAACAAGACAAGGAATAACAAGTGCTGGAGAGGATGTGGAGAAAAAGGAACTCTGGTACACTGCTGGTGGGGGTGCAAACTGGTACAGCCACTGTGGAAGGCAGTGTGGGGGTTCCTCAGAAAATTGGGAATGGGGCTACCATTTGACCCAGCAATCCCCCTTTGCGGACTTGAAAACCTTTGTCCGCAAAGACTTATGGACCCCAATGTTCATCACAGCGCTGTTCACAGTGGCCAAAACATGGAAACAACCAAAGGTCCCTGCGACAGATGACTGGATAAAGAAGCTGTGGTACATACACACAATGGAATATTACTCAGCTGTAAGAAAAGATGAAATATTGCCATTTGCAACAAAATGGATGGACCTGGAGATCATCGTGCTTAGTGAAATAAGCCAGACAGAAAAAACAAAGAACTGTCTGACTTCACTCATATGCGGAATATAAAACTGAAAGCAACAAAGAACAAACAAACAAACTTATGGACACAGTCAAGTGGTTATCTGGGAGTAAGGTGGGAAGGGGTGGGAAAAGAGGAACGGGATGGGAAAAGGAGGGAGGAGGAGCCAAATATGTGGTGATGGAAAGAGAACTCACACTGGGTGGTGAACACAGCATGCAACAAGTTGACGATGCAGAACTGTACACCTGGAACCTATGTAATTCTTGCTAACCAATGTCGCCCCAATAAGTCTAATGATTAAAAAAATATATTAAAAAAAGGAAACAAATTAAAAGCAGAAAAAGAAAAAAAAAAAGAATACATGACCAGGCAGACAGAAAGCTCTTCCATCTATCCCTCTATCCTATTGACAAATGCTGCTCTTCTGGTCCCTAACAGGCAGGTTTGCTAGCCTACCTTAGCTAGATGAAAAATGCAAAGGGTCTTCTCACCCTGTTATCCCAGTTAGATGTATTTAGACTGGTAGTGTATTGGCTGGTGGGGATTGCTATTTTCATGGGTAGCCACACATTAGAATAATATCAAGTTGATATTTTTGAAAATATTTTTCTTTCTCTGAAATGCATTTGTTTAATTTCCACATTTCCATCTCAACTGGAAACCTTGGGGATTTACATTCAGTTGCACTTCCTCAGTGATCCAGTGAATTTGGGAAAATACAGAAACTAAAATATAACAAAAACCCAACCCACAATAGTTTTAAATGTCTGTGTGAATGGTGAATTTGCTGAACATCTCAAAAGTGTTTTTAAAATGTTCTAACTTTGGCCACATATCCTTTCCTTCTATTTTCAACTCATGAATTATTGGCCAAGTTCAAATGAAGTCCTGTGGTTTGAATTAAGTTAGCACATCATAAAGGTCTGGCTCCAGGACTCTCATTCCTCCCCTCCTCTCCTTCCTGGCAGACGCTGGAGTGTTTAAAAGGTATTTTTCTTTGCATTAATTTTTCTGAGAGGAAATCCTTATGAGGAATCTAGTTGAACTTGGCTCTCCAAAGTTTTTTATGCAGTTAGAAAAACAAAATTTGAGGTTACTAAGCAGGTTAATGGAAGAGAAGCCTGGGGCCATTTGCTTAGAACAGTTGCTAATGAGGCCGAGTCTTACTCTATAGAGCTGTTCTGTTTTGTGACCACAGACTGCACCCCTAACAGCCACAAAGGGCACAGGAGACGATGGATAGTGTTATCATATCAGTGCCAGTCCCTACCGATGGCAAGAACATACAATGTGACACTCTTGGTACATGAGAGCCCCGGTATGATTGTTGCAGGCTAAAGCAATGCTTCTTAAATTTTAACGATTTAGTAGATAAGGGTAGGGAGGGGTCAGAGATTCTGGATTTCTAGCAAGTTCCCAGATGATGCTGGTAGTTGGTTCATTCTTTGTATAGCAAGGGGTCAGAACAGTTTTCAAATACTAAGTGAATTATATACTTACAGGTTTTTACACAGAGGTTTTCCACTGGACAGTAAAAACCTAGATACACTAAGTTCCAAGGGGCCTCAGAAAATACATCCACAACAGAAGTGAGTCAGAGGTGGAGACTGGTTAGTGACTGGCAACCATTACCACTCTATGGCTGTTTTTAGGATAAAGGAGTAGCCCAATGGCTAGGTGTGATTATAGCCTGAGCTTCCATCAGAGCTCTACACCATTCTAGTTCTGTGCATTTGGGCAAGATATTAAAACTCTCTAAATATTTCTCTTAATATGTACATTGGAGATATTAATGGTAACCTATCTTAAAAGGTTGTTATGAAGATGAAATGGGTTAACAAATCAGCTAACTAACTATTAAGGCTTTAGGAAATTTGTGAAGTGGCTGGGTAGTCTAAAAATTGACACTAGTGGGAGTATTTACACCATGGAAATTGGCAAATGCTACTAGTCAAAGCTTTTTTTGTTTTTTGCCTTTTTTTGAGAGTCGATTTACTAGCATACAACTTCATGTAAAGTACCTGATGCCTAAAAGTTCTCAATATACATGAATTACTCTTCTTAGCTACTTTCTAAATTCTCCCAGCACTTATAGTTTGAGACACATCATGTAGTGCTGGATATTCTGCACCAGCTTCCTTCTCAAGAAATTCTATAATTGGGTTCTTCTTAAGAATTCTCTCAAAACTGGCCGCTGCTTGCAAAGGTGAGGCCACATTCTGCCATATTCCTTGATTGATTACTACTCCTTCACTTCTCCAAGGCAATTGCATAATTGCAGAATTTTTGGAATTCATTGCCTAAGTTACCCCGACAGCTTTGGTTCCCTCTACAGGAAACATCAGAGTCTAAGCTGAACAAACTGAGGATCGATCCTAGGATATTAATGTCTCTCCCAAGCTTGTCCAATCTTGAGTATGCCTAAACCAGAACAGGTAGGAACAAAACATATGTGTGCTACAGAATAGGTCTGTGTCCCTGTTACAAGTTTTCACACATTTATCTAAATATGTGCAGCTAGTAGATTAATTGGAAAATGGCACCTGCCATAGCAAGGAGGGAGGTAATGGTCTTCTGTGTATTTGTGCTGACAACATGGTTTGGAACTTAGAATCAGCTTAGCCATCCAATATGAATGCCCTCAACTTTTCTCTCCTATCCTCTAAAATTTCTCTGTTCCTTCCTCTAGACTCTCCGCGTTCCTTTCTGCTGAAAACAAAAACAAAAACAAAAACAAACAAACAACAACAACAACAAAAAACAAGTGTCTTTTCTCCTGGAGAATGCTAGGCTACCATCCCTGCACCTCATCCTACACAAATATTTTCCCTAGAGAAGCAGATTTGCACAACCATTGAGAGCATGGACTCTGGAACCTGACTGGCTAGGTTCAAATCTCAGTCCCATAACTTGGCTGTTTAAGCTATACCTCATTTTCTTTATTTGTAAAATCAGATAACATGAGTGCCTTCCTCATAAGGTTTTGGAGTGAATTAAATTGATTTAGATATGTACAGATCTTAGAGCAATGCTTTGTACATAGGAATTCAAAAATACATTTACAATTATTATTTCCTTCAATTATTCCATCTCTTTGGCAACTTCAACCCGTTCTCTCAAGTATGCTAGCCTATATGTATGCTCACGCATTTCAATCCTGAAAAGCAAAACAAAACAAAACAAAACAGTGCTGTGTTTTCAGCATCTACTCTCTCTTTCCTGACGTGATTTTGAGGAAAAGTCGACATTTACTCCTTGCTTCCTAACCCCCCCAAGCTCTCCTTGATCCGTTGCAGTGTCAGCTCTGTAGTTGTTGGACGCAGGCACTGCTGTGCAGATACACTGATGGACACCTGCTCTGATGGAATTGTTAGGCTCCACTTCCCCCAAGGCTGCACTTAGGTTTCTAATAGCTGGGGGAATTGATTCGTAACACCTGCTATGAAAAACATGCAGGATTCAACAATACTTTCCACAAATCTCAGGGCATCTGTTACTTGAGCATCCACTGTTATTCTGGGGGTAATGGTGGGACCTTGGCAGTTTAGCCTTGGCAGTGTGCGGTGGTGCAAAGAAAGGTGAAATTGATGGCATTAGCCTGCGGCTCACACATGGTAGGTGCTCTACCAATTCTTGTTTAATTGAAATGAATTGTTTGACCAGAAAACCACTCAGAACTCTTGCCTTTTAATTTTTATGCTAATGCCCCAGTTATCCGGGTTGGGTCTGGCTCCCACAGTGCCTGAGCAAAGGCGTTCCAGACCTGTGATCCAGGCCTCTAATGTACAGGAGTTAATAAACCCAGGAGGTTTGCAAGGATTTTCTCTGTGAAGGGAGATTAAGGCAGGGAGATGAAGGGTTAATAAGGTTGGCCACAGGACTCTGACTCCTTAAATAGAGAAATGGGGCTTGAACTTAATGCACTCCTGCTTGAAGCCAGTCTGGTATTTCTTTGGTATCATCTATCTATCTCTTCTCTCTCTAGTTCTGTTTCCAAGCTCTTGTTTTCCTCTCAGGAAAATCTTAACCTCTGATTTCCTCTGGTCATATGTCTTGAGAAAAAGTCCCAACATTCAGAGAATCATAAACCGTATTAGAACAAAAAGCTATTTTAACCACTCTCATTTTACAAACAGACCCAGAAATTTGCTAACTAAACCAAGAATCATCAAAGAAAGTAATAGTCTTTTATTTGTTGGAATAAAATTACAGAAATTTGGATTATTGCTTGGCTGGTTAAGGCAACATTCCCATTGCATGAATACATCATCAACAATTTAATGACATCAAGGAATTAGGGGGTTTCTTTTATGCAATTTCCAAAAGGATGTTTTCACATGTGGTTGTGCCAGATAATACTTTTGAAATGCTGAGTGATACCAGCAATCCCTTTTTTTGATTTCACAATCTTTTTATGAGACATATTTAAAAAAATCTATTTTCTTCCCTCTGAAAATGACGTTGGAGCAAATAGGTTTATATTAAGCTTACAAAGCAGGAAATTGAAATTTTAGTAAAACCATCACATATTTTATTTGGTCTACATTATGCCCAGCAACTGGTTTAATAGGTGTTGGGTCCCTAAAGTGACCGTCTTTTTGGTATCATGTTGACCCAACATATATGGTTCTTGGTGAAACAATGACTGAATACTTCTTTGGCCTAATTTGTTCTATTTGTGAGGGATCTGCTACAGGCATTATTCATGCAGCGATATGTCAGCCTTTAGGCAAATTTAGCTTGATGGAATATTTCACCTATCTGTAGAATGTAAGCTTCCACTGCTTATTTTCTGACATTTCCCCTTCTTTCCCTCAGGGAAAGAAATTCTGTTGAAATTCAAATTGAGAAATGGGCAAAAATAAGAGATCTCGATTTGCAGCATGAAATTTTTGACATGACTAGATGTAGGAAGACAAAACAATGTTTCAAGAGCTAAATCTGAAATAATCTCTGAATCTCCAATTACACAATAGGCTGAAGCTTTCCTTCATCCAGTTAAACAAACAGACTGAAATTCTGTGGGTATAGAAATGCAATTGTCATTTTATTGCAATATTCTCTGTTATAGTTCAAGATACAAAGGGCATATTGTAAAGGTTTTAGCTATTTGCTATTAAACTGAGGTATGAGAGAAATGATTTTCAATATCAGGTTACTCACAATATTTGATGGGAATAAAGGCTGGCTGTGGTGATTTCTGAATCCCCTTTTGGTAATGGTAGCTAGCTCTACAATAGGAAGTCAATCTGTTTAAGCACTTCAACAAACAATCACATCATTCAGCTTGTGCGGGACAGACTCCTGTGTACTAAATTCTATGATTACCATGACAAATAGGGATCCAAAATAGAATTCTTAAGTTTTACTCCTAGTGAAAAGCCAAATAGCTAAGTTAGAATGGTGTATTAGAGATTATTCATCGAGTAGTAATCAAGAAGTGATGTATTGAGCACTCATTGATTGAGTGCCTTGACCAATGCTTGGTGCCATTATTCACAATCTCAAAATGCTTCATAAAAATGCTGCCTATTCTTAGATCTACTGTATTCCTAAAACACAATAATCAGAAAAGAGAAGTATTTTCTCTTTTTAAAAAAATTCAATATTTTATGCAAGAACAGGTATAAACTAAGTATGCACTTTGCCTCTAGTCCTCCCAACCATCTTCTGATGTCCCATTTTCTTTTTCTGCTGGCTGATGAGTCTTACATTATGATCTCCCGAGACCACTTTTCAGAACAAGTCCTGTGTGCTCAGAATCTTTGCTGCCCCTTGGTCAATTATATTTACCCTTTAAGGCTAATGCCTCTAAGTCAGGTGGCAATGGTTAGCTACTGTAAGACCCAGCTCTGTGGATACAACATACTAAGCATCCTCATAAACACAGATTCCTTCAGAGCATCTTAGAGGTTTAGAGTAGAAGGGAATTTAGAGGACATCCAGTCCAACACTGTGATATTACAAAGGAGAAAACCAAGCCCACGGAGGTGTGATGACCCAGCCCAGTGCTTTGTCTGCTCTGTGAGTGGAAATCAGCATTGATTTATTATCACAGATACCTTCTGGAAATGATACATTAGCCAAGTACTTGCAACTTTGAAGGTTGAGAGAGGCAGGAATCATTTATTACACTTCTCAACACACTTATCTATGTACCACTAGGTGTGAGTCAGCTTTATAAGCCTTGATTGTTCCATTTGACATGTTAATTATATTCTCTGAAAGAGTCAATCCAACCCCTTTTCTCTCTCCTGCCCTTTCACCTCCCTTTAACTTCCATGATCCCCACCTGCTATCCTGTCTTCAGTATTTCACTCAAAACTCACATGGATAATATGTTCATAATTAACAGATAATTTGTAATAAGAGTTTACTATGAGGCAGATGCTATGCTAGTCTCTTTAAATGTTTTTTTCTTTCATTTAATTCTCACAAGAGACCCATGAGATAGGTGGTATTAATAGCTCCATTTACAGATGAGGAAACTAAGGCTTGGAGAGGTTAAGTAACTTGCCCAAGTTCTCAGAGCTAGGTTTTGAAGAGGGATATAGTCTACCTCCAGGCCTAAGCATGGACTCATACTATTAATAAATCAACAAAAACATCTGGAACATTGACTATATGCAAGACATTCAGTCAGGCTCTATGAGGGCTGGGGATTTCAGCTTAGATAAGGTGTCTGGCCATCTGCATAACACATTATAGGATGAGTATGAAAGAATAATAAGTCAAAAATAGCCTAGGATGAGAGTCATAATCCTTTTTTGTTTATTTGGTGGTGCCAGAGGCCTCTTTGGCAGTCTCATAAAATCTATGGGTTTCTTATCAGGATGAATGCATAAAATAAAAAACATAAAATTACAAAGGAAACCAATTACATAGCCAAATAGTAAAAAAGTTTTAAAATGTTGCTCTGTAGTATTACATAAGCTTCTATATTAACACATTATATAGTAAGATTTAGTGGTAGCTTTGATAACTACAGTAATTTTGAAGTAGGCTGATCAACAACAGCATAGATATCTACAAGAAATATATGATATGAAAATATATGTGATATTCTCTTGGTGACAAAGTTACAATACATTTAATGTCACTGTGATTTGTGACCAAGGAAAATGCTACATTCAGTTAGACGTTAGTGAAAATAAACATGTAATTTGTTCTCATTCAGGTTTTATGGATCCCTTGAATTTTATCTATAAACACCTTAAGGGGTCTGTGGATCTCATGTTAAAAACCTCAAATAGTTTTAAAAAAGAAACAATCACTTGTGGTCTGGAGACCCCAGGGAGTAGATATTATTATTTTTTTAATCACATTTTTATTTTTAATTGTAGAAAAAACACATACAATTTACCATCATAACCCTTAACTATTTTCAAGTATATAGGGGAGGGAGAAGATGGGGGGAAGCTTAATATAAGGTGATGGAAAGAGAAGGCACATTAGGTGGTGAACTTATTATACAACAAGCTGACAATGCACTGTAGAATTGTATGCCTGAAACCTATGTAATCCTTGCTAACAGATGTCACCCCAATAAGTCTAACAATAAAAATGAATTTAAAAAAATGAAAAAAAAAAAAAGAAAGTATATAGTCAGTAGTATTAAGTATATTTACATTGTTGTGCAACAGACCTCCAGACTACACCCTTTAAACACTAACTCCCGTTTCCTCTTCCCCTCAGACCTTGGCAGTCACAGTTCTGCTTTCTGTTTCTGTGAATCTGACTACTTTAGGTACCTCACATGAGTGGATTAAGGCTTATTTCACTTAGCAGAACGTCCTCAAAGTTCATCCATGTTGTAGCACGTGACAGGAGGGAGAAGATATTAATAAGCGATTTTACAGTTAGGGAGGGAGAGAAGGGCTTGCTAAATGAGGTACAGTTAATTAACCCCTGCTTCCACTGGTTCTTCAGTGCCTCGGTTCCGTGCATCTTTCCTTACACAACGTTAACAGGCATAGAAAGTAGCCTTCAACCCTATGGGAATGGAAAAAGTCTCCTTTTGAAACAAGCAGGTCATAGACTTCATAGATTATCATTTTGAGAACAGTGACATGGAGAAGAGCAGTGTGTCCTGAGGGACCAGAGCTGGATGAAACCAAGTGGATGTGGGCCCAAACTACTTCTCATGTCCATAGCTCCCCCAACCCAACGTCTCATTCCCAGAGAGTGTAGATCGTACGCTTTTCATTGTGCTATGCATTTCTATGTACTAGATTTTGTCATGCTCTGTAATAAATAGTGTTTCTTATTGCTCACTATATAGACACATTCTTACAATATTATCACATCTATTGGGACTAAATCCCCTATCGCGAAGATGTTATTTTGAAAGATTGTGCAATCTTGTTTCTCCAACATTTCCTCATGAAAAAGCAATTGTAAAACCACAGTTTTGAATATCAAAAAGTGAATTTGGATGGATTTCAATAACTGTGAACAGTAATGTTTAATTTCAAGAGTGAGGTTTCTATTACAGCATTTCAATTTTTTTGTACTAGGCTAGCAAAACTAACTTATGTAACTACAATGGGGAATTAAAATTCATTTCACTGCAAGATGAAAACCTTTAACAGAAACTTTACTCTTTGAATTAAACTAGGCTATTTATAATTATCGACACCTATTCTAATTCATTTTCTGGTACTCAGAGCTGTGATTTTGCAATTGCTTTTTCAAGAAGAAACATTGGTGTTTCTGGACTATAAGCAACATATGGTATCAAGATGTGGTTTTAACTTGCATTTCCCTCAGGAGTAATGATGCTGAACACCTTTTAATTTGCTTATTGACCATTCTGATATCCTCTTTTGTGATGTGTCTGCTCAGCATTCCTGCCCAATTGTAAAAATTGTGTTGTGTTTTTCTTATCAATTTATAGAACTAAAATATATATATATTCTAGATGTAAATCCTTTGTTAGGGTGTAGGTGTACAACTCTTAAATTTTGCTTCTGTCATTCTCTTAGTAATGTCATTTGTTGAATCAGCTTCTTAATTTAATTCAGTTCAATTCATCAACAGTTCCTTGTGTCCTGTTTTAAAATGTGTGGCCTACTCTGAGGTCCTAAAGATAGTTCTTGTGTTTTCTTCTAGAAGTTTTATTGTTTTACTTTTCACCTTTAGACATATGATCCATCATGAATTAATTTTTGCTTATGGTTTGAGGTAAGGGCCAATATTCCTTTTTTCCCCATTTGGGCCAGCACCGTTTATTGAAGAGACCATTCTTCTTACATTTAAATGTTTTGGTGTCTGTGTCATAAATCAAGTGATTGATTGTATAGGTGTGGATATGTTCCTAAACTCTATTTTATCCCATGGTATAACATCTAGTCTTTTGTCAATCATATACTGTTATAATTGTTCTAGTTTTGATATCTGATTTTGTTTTCCTTCTTCAAGATTACCTTCATCATTCTAGGTCCTTTGTATTTCAATGTAAGTTTTACAATTGTCTTATAATTTTCGCCAATAAAAGAAGATGCTGGGATTTTTATGGGATTGCCTTGAATCTATTGTTGAATTTGGAAAGAATCAATACCTTAATGTTACATCTTTGAATTCCACATGTTGTGTTCTTTCATTTATTTAGGTCTTCTTTTACTGCTTTCAGTGATTTTCTTCAGTTTTCAGTGTAGAGGACTTGTACATCTTTCATTAGATTTATTTTACATAAGTAATGTGTTTGGTCATTTTAAAATTTTATTGTTTACTTTTTAAAAATAGATTTGCTTCTCTGTTGAAATTCTTTAACTTTTCTTCTATTTTCATTACCATTTCCTACATTTTTTTGAACATATTAATCATGATTATTTTAAACTCTGTCAGATAATGTCAATATCTGAAACACCTATAAATCTTTTTCTATTAAATATATTTTTCACTTAGATTTCAGTAATTGGGTCCTTTTAATTTTTTTTATTATATTTTTACATGCATTGTAATTTTGGGTTAAATGGCAGGTGTTATATATGAAAAATTATAAAGACTTTAGCTGATGTTCCCTTCTTTCAAGGTTAAGTTTTCTTTAGCAGGCAGATAGTCAAGATCTTATAAAAACTTGATTTTATGCTTTTTTGGACGCGTCTACAGGGTCTGGCAGAAGTAACAACAGACCCTGTAAGTGAACGTCTCACACGAGATGGACAGCAATATGACTATCACCTAAAATATCATATAGTGTGTGTGAGTGTGATATTGTTATGTTACAGAATTACATGCTTCTGATTTTATAATAAAAGATTTGGTATACATTACCAGTTTATAAAAAACTACCCTGCAGTTTCCCCTATTCCTATGGATTGCTCCTTATTCCTCTTGCAGGGCTATTACTCGTAAGGCATGACCCTTCTGAAGTTTCTGTGATATTTACCAAACTACCTCCACCTTAGGAAGGTTGTAATTATGACTTTTGCCTCCTGAGTACTACTGAAATCTCTTATCAGCTCTTTAGGTATCCAGCTCCTTTCTGTTGCTTGTTTGTGTGTTTGTCCCTGTGTATGCTCAGCTCAGGAATTTAGCTTAGGAAATGTGTATGCAAAATTTTAATCTCCTTCTCTGTTGTTCTCTCTTCTTCAGGACTTTGCTCCCCAAGTAGTGAACTACAAACTACTCCAAACTCTGGCTTTTGCCTCGTTAGCCCAGTAAAACTGTTGTTGGATACTTATATGTTCTCATTCTACAATTTGTAAATGTCTTCAGGAAACTATCTGGGATGAATGTGAAACTTGTGTCATGAGCTTTCCTTGAAGTCTTGTCTGTGTTTGTTGTCTCCAATGTCTTCAGACAATTGCTTTATGTATTTTGTGCAATATTTACAATTGTTTTTGAAGTTAGAGTTAGTATGATGCAAGCTATTTCATCATGGCTTTGTAGTACAGAACTATTTTTATGGGAAAATAAAACAAAATTTGCCCTAAATCCCTTTCTCAGATGGCATCAACTCATCTAAGATCTGAGGTCAGTGTGGGATGTAAGGGGTAATAAGAAAAGATTAAGTATTATTCACTCAGGATGAACCATGCTGGAAGACACAGCTAAGGCAATGCATAAATAACTTTCTGATGTTTGAAAACATTATAAAAATTATACTTGAAGGACTAACCCTATTAACTTCATGAATCAAGCTCCAACTGCTTCATACTCATTTTCAAACAAATAAAGATGAAGCCACGTATGGCTCCACAACTTTCTGTTAGAAATTATTTAAGAAATACATTGTCATGATTTTAGTTGGACGAATTTATAGTGCTCAACATTGGTCAAAAGGAAAAGCATACGTAACCGTAATTGTGCTAGAACTTTGACGTAAAAGTAATTTAAAACAATGAACTCTTAAAAACTCAGAGGTTACATCAAGAAAGTTTATATACTATAGGGAAGATGAGGTAGAGAGGAAGAGTAAAGAAGAGTTTCTATTGATTGTGTCCATGGGTTATTTGTTTGTTCATTTCTTTTTTTTTTTGCTTTCAGTTTTATATTCCGCGGGTTAGGGAGGGGAGAAAGGGGAGGGGGTGGGAGAGGAGGGGGGGGAAGCTAAATATAAGGTGATGGAAAGAGAAGTCACATTGGGTGGTGAACTTATTATACATCAAGTTGACAATGCACTGTAGAATTGTATGCCTGAAACCTATGTAATCCTTGCTAACAGATGTCACCCCAATAAGTCTAACAATAAAAATGAATTAAAAAAAAAAAGAGTTTCTAAAGGATGTGGGTTTCTCAGGTTTGGAAACCATCGATGTATGGAATTAGAGTGGCTGCAAGAGTCATCCCAGAAATGGTCCTGTCCAGTTTTTTGTGTCTCCTCTCATTTTATTTAGTGACTTTCCAAAGGCACCCAATGTCCTCATGCTGTGCCCCCAGACCCGTCATTAGCCAAGGGACCTGGACTGAGGGTGAGGAGTTTAAGAGCTGGATCTTCTGTTTGCTGGATTGTGGACTTCACAAATTTACTTAATGAATCTATTAAGAAGCTCTTGATTGCAATTAATAGGAAAACAAGCTTTAAAGGTTTAAACAAGAAGAATAATTTATTATCTCATATGTTAAGAAATCTAAGGTACAACTTCTTTAGGGTTGGTTGAATCAATGGCCCAATAACATCATGAAGAACCTAGGTTCTTTCTATCTTTCTACTCTACCATCTTCAACGTATTGGTATTGTCTTTAGCTACTTTTCTCAGTTCCCTAGGTCATACCCAGACATAACATACGATGGAAGAAAAGAAAATTTTCCCCCATGTATATTTTTTATTAGCTAGGAATCCTTTCCTAGAGTCCCCTCAGACTTCATCTTATGAATTATTGAACATAACTTGGTCACTTGTTCCCACCTAAGCCAATCCCCAGTAAGGTTCCCAAATCTGTATAAAAGTCAGAGCCACCTGGAGAGGGAATAACATCTGAATAAAATTGAATTCTGCCAACAAGGAAGGAAGGAAGGTGAGTATTAAGTAGATAACTAGTGCTTGCTGAGCCTTGTTTTCCATATTTGCAATATGGGTGAATAATGGTATCTGGTTTATAATGTTGTCATAAGGATTAAGTGCAATAATTCATGGATTATTCCTCTAAAAATGCCTTCAAGATTTGTTTTTAAAATCTCTGAGTATCTCATAGACACACACTAATGGATACTATCAAAGCGTATCTAGCCAAATGAGTAGCCTCTCCTCCTTAAATGACTTCCACTCTATTAATAATACCTCATAGGTACCATTTATTTTTTGTCTTGGTGTCACATGCTCCAATAGGTATTTTACATGTATTTTTTCTAATCCAACCAACAAGAAATGTATTCATGCATTCTCTTCATTCACTTGTTCAGTCAGTAATCTCATTTTAAAGACAATAAAACTGAGGTTTAGACAAGTTGATGAACATGTTCAAAGTGACACAGCTAGTAAGTGGCCAAGTTAGATATGTGCTTAGGTTTGTCTGACCCCACTGCTTGAAAATCCTTTATGACCTGCTTTCCAGACAGCTTCCCCAGTGTTCATTTCACCAAGCCCAACCTGTTAGAAAAGGGTGGCCGGGGGCGGTTGCTGGGTGCCAACGCGCTCTAAGATCTGAAGAAGAGAACAGTCTTGTTAGATGGCCCATAGGGGTCATCGTGCTTCTCTGGAACTTTGGGTTGGTTCTGCTCAGCTCCAGCAGGTGGCAGGCTGGTATCATTCAGGGCTTGCCTCCTTTTCTTAGAAAGAAGCGGCTTCTTTCTTGGCAAAACTGTAGAACTCAGACTCATCCCTTTTGGGCCCCCTCCCTAGGAAGTTGCAGTTGACCCTTTTCAGCTACCCTCATGCATAAAGTAAGGGGTGAATGAGCTGCATTTGAATGAACCTTTTTAGTTGTGAAAAGTGCTCTCCTATTTTAAATACACATTCATCCCAATTATAAATGTTGAAACTGAAGGCAGGTATTGTCACCTATCACTATCAATAATACCTTTTTATTCATACACTTGCCATGACCGCCCTAAAGTGGCAGGTGTGAATTATTTATCTATGTGCACGCAATGTCTAACACAGTGTTTGATGTATAGTGAGGGACTGCTCCGTCAGTATTTGTAGAGTGCATTTGTGAATGACTTGGCATAAGATGATCTGGGTTTGAGCTTTGTCATGATCACTTCTTATTTGGAAGGCTCTTAGTAAGTCACCTGTTCTCTAAACCTCAGTTTCACATCAGTAACACAATGATGATGATAATTCCTAAACTCAAGTGTGAGAATGAAAGGTATGTGAAAAGGACTTGGTAAAGTACCTGTCACAGATAATTATTATTTTTAGGTGATGGGGCCAAAGTTGAAAAATATTTTAGTGGTTGATACTTTCTGATAAAGATTAGAATAAAAAGTACCTGGGGCCATAATTTAGCCAAACTCTCTCTGATTGATATTTCCAGCCTGAAGCTCAGGGGACTTCCATTGTTACTTCACATGGGAATCACTGAAGTGATCTACTAATTGTTTGTCTTGGCTCCAATTCTACCTTCTTCAACCTCAGTTTCTAAAGATGTTTTTCAGGGAATCCTTCCATAACCTGGCTTCAGTCTGCTTTTCCCACCTGGCCACTATTTTCCACCCCCACTTGTGTCTATGCATAAAGTATCTGCAAGAGGTTTACCCTTGGAACCCCAACATGCCTTGCACATTTTTACTTCTCTGCTTATGTATGCTCTCACTTCCTCTCCCCCTTCTCTTTCCCATGAACCACATTCACTCTCTAGGCTTCTTCCAAGAAGGCCTCCCTCAGCCCACATTGGTCTCCCGCTTTAGAATTACTGTTACTCTGATGAGGCAGTATAGATTGCTGGATGCTTATGGGCATGGTCTTTGATGTCAAACAGCTGGAATCAAATCCTGGCGAGTTATTTTGTGTGCCTCAGTTTTCTTATCCTTAAAATGAGAATAATAATAGTGCCTACTGCATAAAGGATTTAATGAGATAACGTATATAAAGCATTTAGCACAGTGCCTGAAACAGAATAAGTACTCAATACAGAGTAACTATTATTATCATTAAATAGATTACTTTATACTTTTTTTTTTTTTTTTGTGGTAGTATGTGGGTAGTTTCCTGGCTGGGAATCGAACCCAGGCCGCAGCGTTGACAGCGCCAGCGCCGAAGCCTTAAGCCACTACACCACCAGGGAACTCCTACTTTATACTTCTTATTGTTTGTTTTAAATTATTCCTCACTTTCTTAAGAAGACAAGCAACTTGCATTCAGGGACTGTATTTTATGTTTAATTGTGGTCCTTGCATTGTCTTATACACTACCTTTACATGACAGATACACACAACTTTTTTATTGTTTGATCAGTCTCAGCTAATATTAAGAAGTGAACCTAATCCTCAAGATACTTTTTAGCAACTCCGCATAGACACTGATTGAGAATGCCATTGCCACGTGCCAAGAATCTCTATAGTTTTCTGGTCATCAGACACTGACATTCACAGTTTACAGAGTAGTTTGTATGATGGTAACATATATTCTCTTAAGACAAAAATTATTTTCTACTCAATTTGGGCATTGCCTATAAAATAGGGGAGAAACAAAACAGGAGAAAAATGTGATAAGTGATAAAATAATATTGATGAAGAATAGGACATTTATAAAGTTTATCAACCAAGAGAGCATAATGAGCTTGAGTTGGTCCCTGATCTCTGAATGAATGTCTCTTCTCCCCACACCCCACCTCTGGGGCTTTGTGGTGTCAATGATGAATAATGGCCTAGGTCCAGGATTCTGGTGCTTTTCTCCTTTAGTTTTCATGATTCTCAAAAGATGCACTAAAATGCTTTCTCTCTCCCTGCTGGGGTAGATGTGGTTGCAAAGTTCTTCTCAGCCCCAAATAAAGATTATTGTACCTGTGGTCCCAGGAGATGCTAGCTCTATTTCTCAAGCCTTTTGTATGTGTGCTGGGAAACCCTAGGGTGAAATGTCACTTCTCTAGAGAGTTAGCGGATCTTTTGCCACAACAAAGTGGCCTAATCTCACACTCTGTCTGAGCCTTACCCTGGGGTCCCTCTGGTGGTTGTGAGAAACAAGAGCAGAAAGCTGTTCTGTGGCATAAGAAACCCTGAATTTTGTCTTTGAAAGTAATACTTAGAGAGGCAAACATTTCAGTAAGTGGCAGTCGCTCTTGGGTTATGATATAAAATGCTGAGAGATGACTAAGCCAGCAATAGTGATGTATTCATAAGCCTCCCTTTGTAAAGTGCATTAACAATTACATTCAGGTCTTGATCTAAAAATCAAAATTAATTTAATATGGAGTACTGAAGAAAAGAATCTTCTTTGGAAAATACCTGTAATGTACAACTGTTGTTTTGTTTTCCACTCAAGGTTAGAAATCAGTGGAGACTGCTAAATCCATCTGGGCAAACCTACTGGAAGGCATGCTCCTCACCCACAAATTCTCTGCCTTTCTCCCAGCTGGTTTTTTAGTTTAAAGTCAGATTACCAAGGTGCCATGGTGAGAGATACCATAGAAATACCTGGAATCAGACACTTACATGCACTCAATGGATAGGGATTACAGACTAGGCTCTGTGGCCCACTGGCCCCAGGTTTTATTAACTGCCTGGGCTCCTTGGGGAGATTTAGGGCCTGGTCTGTGCCTGTTTCATTGCTGTGGCAGTTGCTTTTGCTCTACCAGAGGGACCACAGGACAGACGGGATTCAGGTGCCAACCCATAATAGGTAACTGAAGGGCTTTTATAAACAAAGAAGCATTCCTGGTTATTGTCACCAAAAGGACCAGAACAAGAGAAAGCAAAACCAACTGCCTATGTAACAACATCAAACCCTCTCCTGGTTCGTTTTTGGATCAAATGAAAATGAAAATGAAATACATGTCATATAATGATAGTAGAAATATCTACCATCCCAGAGGAGACACAGATGAGGACTTTAAAAATTAAAGAAAATCAATGAGAAATAGATGGCAACAGGTGGAAAACTGTGACCATACAGCAAAAGGGAATCTGGTCAGGCAGCTCCTGAAGAGGACGCGTGTGCAGGCGGGGAAAGGCCGCGCTCTGAGCGGGGCTTGACCGTCCCTGAGATGCAACACAGGCCGGCCGCCAGTGGGGGGCAGAGGTGCTCTATGTCCTAGAAACAGTACAGGCTGCATTTGCTGCTCGGCATCTCTGACTCAAAGATCTACAAATCCTTGGAGTTTATACTTTTCTCTAGAAAAACAGAACCATGAAGACATAGGAGATGGCCAATCTCAGACGACTTAACCACAATGGTTGGTTTTGACTTTGAAACGATTTGCTTACAAAACAATGTTTTCTTTCACCTGAACTCGTCCCATCCTACTTGCTTCCAGCGAACCTCTCTGCGGGTCATACTGGGTAGTCTTCTCTAAGCATGTGAACACCCTGAAGGAAGGACTCTAGTCTATTTCCTCAACCATGATCTCCCGAGAGTACAGAATTTTCATTTTAAGTCAGTGGCAGTTTGAAGATAATGCCTAAGTGGGTGGGTGCACCTAACAGGTTTATAGGTTATATGCAGGCCTCCAGGCCAGAGGTGTTCATGTGAGCTCATGAAAGCCAATCACCTAGTGAAGTGATGTCATGTGTGTAGCTTGACATGCCACGGTGGGAGTATTTACACCACAGAAATGAGCAAATACTGCAATCAGGGCTCTTTCTCCTAGAAAGCTGACCAACATGAAAACATGACTAGAACACATGTAAGTAAGCACAGCAGGAGCCCTGAATGGTGGTTCATATTATATATTTGTTGTACAATTCAAAGATTTAAACCCACATAATAGTTAGCTTTTCTCAGAGAAGACAATCTTTCATAGCCACAGACGAACTTTCACCCTAGTCGATCCATCAAAATTGCTGGAAGAAACACATTGAAAAGTGTCTGCTGTTTGTAGCATTTTCTATACAGGAGCTGAGTTCAGGCTATTAGTCCACAATCTGTGTTTCAATCATTGTAACTAAATGTTTTAAATAGAGTATTGGCCTGGGGAGTTTCCAGAAACCCAGGGAAGATGGCAAAATGGGACTGGCAGCTTGGGAGATAGATTAAAAGCAGGGGACAAGGAGGATTGAAGAAATAAGCCAATATAGTGAGGTGATGGGAACCATGCTTCTCACAAAAGAGAAGAGAGTTTGACTAGAAAGGGAGAAAGTTAGAATGAACCATGTAGTGTAGTATTAAAGTTGGAATCTTTGGTGTAAACTTCAGAGTTTTTAATATGTACAGTTAGACAAAGAAACACTGATACACATGTATGCATACACATTTCTGTCTTTATAAGAATGCATATCATACACATGCACACATATGCACAAATACATATATTTTTCCCAGCTCTGTCCCTGAGAGAGCTTGGGACTAGTGAAACCCTAAACAACAATGATCCTATGTGGAGTCCAGATCTTGATTTCTAAATACTATTCTCTACTTAAAGAAAACAGGATTCTTTGGAGAAATGGTTGATTCCAGGGCTGGAATGGGAAAAATATAAGACAAGTTTAGAATATCTCATTATTCCAGATGATAAGCAAGTAATCAGAATAATGCAGATACGTCCAAAGGACACAGAAGACAGCGCAAAGGGTGCCAACTGGCCCAATGTGGGGTAGTTTGAGTATAAAGTAATCATAGTGTCAGATCATATCCCATTGACTAAAATAGGCCTATCCTGATATAAATATGTAAATGAAGCATAATGGGGAAAAAAACACTCTTCCTAATAGTATAATGCCAGCTAATAGGTGTTGAAGAAATCATGGAATTAGAAAAGCACAATTTGAGATCCATAGTGATAATTATTTTAGGCAAAAGTATCAATAGATATTAAAACTTGGGGTGAAAATTGGATGAAGAATAGGATATTTACAGAGTCTCAAAATATCTTCCCACAAAACACATATTAATTGCAAAGGCAAAAAAGGGTAACTTTATAGTTTAGAGCCTGGTAGATACCATACCACTCAGGAGATCGAAGTTTACATCACCAGTGATGGGATAAACTGGGATCATGTGTCATATAGTGGGATGGAATACAATGACCCAGCATCACATCTGCGATATTCCTTTCAAAAATGCATGATCTCACCTGAATCCCGTCATGAGGAAGCAGCATACAAATCCAAATCAAGCCAATTCCTTGTAACAAATCTCTTCTCTGTGTGTGGATGCATATGAATGTGAGTGTGTGTGCACACACGCGCACACACATACACACATACACACACTAACAAACACATTGTATTGGTTCCAATCTCTGGAGAACCCTGACTGATTCAGTAGCAACTTTAAATTCAGTAGCTTTCAGATATTCAGCTTGTTAATTTCAAATCTTGGCTCAAATATTACATTTTCAGAGAGGCCTATTCTGATCACTCCCCCCAAAATGAAAATTATCTATTCCATATCTCTGATCCCCTAACCCCACGCTATTCTTTTCCTGTAGAAATGCCATTTTTCACCTACAATGTTACTATGTATTATTTATTTTTTATCTCCTTCCTCCAGTATATAAACTTCATTACAAGTGTGGTAGGACAAGTTCCTTGGGGAAAAACTCTGAGATGGGGATTTGTGTTGTGCAAAAGGCTTATTGGTGAGGTGGGAGTGGGGAGGGGCTGTGCTCTCAGAAACAGCAGCCATAAGGGATTGAGTCCTCTGCAGGACTGGGTGGAGTGGAGCTGCAGTTGCAACAGATCCCAAGGGGAGCCCTAAACCTGAGGGGGTGCTTCAGGGATGTTCCGAATTGAGACAAAGGGGGCTGGGCTTTTGTATTCAGCAGTCAGTCATTGGATGCAGGCCACACCAGGGAAGGGGCACTGCCTTGGGTGACACAGCTCCCTTTAGGCAAGGGCAATTTCTGGTAGGACTCAGTAGTGGGTTAACAGCCATCAACACACCTGGCAGCTGGGGACCTAGAGGAGTGGTCCTGAATGGGGGATCAGAGCACTGTACCCCGACAGCAGCCACTAGAGTAGGGTCTTTGTCTCTTGCTCTATCCCACCTTCCAGAACAGGGTCAGGATTGTTGACTGAATGACTGAATGAATGAATGAATGAATGTATTTCTTTCTAAAAAGGTCAGCAAGCAAAGACAGGAGGATGTTAATAAGCGGAATGACCAGAGTGTAAAAATAGAAAACTGGCCAATGTGATCACAGAAACCTTTAAGACAATTCAGCATCATAAAACAGAAAAAGTAGCAAATGGGAAACAAGGAGCACGGAGCTGTTGGAGGGAGTGGCAAGGTTGGATATGACATCAAACAAATGTATATTTCTGGGAGTTTCCAAATCTTACACGCAGATCCCGAGCAGTTCCTTGTAGGACCAGGGTTTGCTGTTACAGGCCTGAGGGGCCCCGGGTTAAAGAAAGCATCTCGCTAACACAAGGAACAACTGGCTCCCGTGACAGAACTTTTAACAAGCCTTTTCTCATATCTGTTGACTTAACGCAAGCCAGGGAATTCTTTGAAAGGCAACGTGGCTATAAATCAGCAAGTCCCATAACGTGCATTCCAGGGTCTCAGAGGAAAGGGCTGCACACAAAGGCACTTCTTCTAAGTCTTTAGGAATGCCGTGCTGAGTGGCCCTGGCAGTCTCGGGGTTAGACTCTGGGGCTGGGAATGGAAAACATCCAGAAGAGAGGAGCAGGGAAGCACCAGCGAAAGCAGCACAACATGTTTCTAATAAAACTTTGGGCACCCAGCACCCAGAATGGTGCCTAGTGAGCAATCAGCATTCAAAGAGTATCTGATGAATGACGAACTAATAATAGTCGCCTTTGTTCTGTCATTCACTGGCTCTGTGACCTGAAGGAAATCTCTTTACTTCTACGAATGTTGGTCACATGGCGTTTACATGTTGTCAGCACGTGTAACATGTTGGTCTCGAACACGAATGGAATTTTGGGGAGTGAAGACCCATGATCCTTTAAAATAAATGAAAGAGGGACCTAAAGCTATCCAAAGGCAAGGAGCTGAGAAATACAAACCGCCCCATGGCAGAGAGGACACTGCAGGTCCCTGGGCTAACGTGAGCACCTGAGATGGGCAGAATCTGCCGAGGACCCTGAGCAATTGCAGCCACGCCTGCCCCTCCCACGCCCGCGGGATTTACAGGGGCAGCAGGAGGCGGTTGTGTCCCCCCCTCCGGGGGACACGGCTCTTCCACGATGCCTGAAAACAAGTGCCCAAAACACAACAGAGCCCTCTGAAACGTAACAGATCCCCCTCAAGGGCCTGACTGACACAAATGCTGTCTGATGCCCATCGCGACTTCCATAACTGGGGCGGATGTCCCCTAAAGGCTGGGAAGCCGGCAGAGTCAATTAGTCAGCTGCCTGCTCACTCCCATCAGTGGCCTGATGTGGCAGAAAGGACAACAGGCTCCCACTAAGAATGTGAGCCTTAAAATTCTAGCTTTCTGACACTTGACAGCCTGGCAAGTTACTGGATTTCTCTGCGTCTGTAAAAGGGGGCATGATCATCCCCAAATCAGAAGTATTATCATATGGCAGAATATTTGTGAAATGAGCCCAATTATTTTCCTTTTCTTCCACTCTCTCTTGCTCCCTCCTTTGTTCTCTCCTTCCCTTCTGTGCAAGTCAACCCAGCTAGTAGGAGCAGAGCATAAGCAAGGCCAAGGGCATGAGTTTGATGCCCATATAAGACCAGAGTCCTGTTGCTCGTCTTGGCCACATCAGTCCCGAACAGTCAACTTGCAAATTGTGTGCTCACCTCGTCACAGAGCCACGGCAGTTTGCCACTGACCAGTATCACTGTGGACAAATACTATTTACTCAGCAAGGATGCCAAGCATTTTTAATCCCTGACTCATCAGGAAGAAGAATCTAGCAAAAGGGGGAATGAGGGTGGGAAATGAATGAGATGAAACCAAGTGAGGCAAGAATGTAATTATGAGGGTCACATTCTGCCATTCTGGGGCACAGAGGAAGAGACGAGGAGATGGTCTTTTCTCTTTGAAGCGTTAACATGATGACCCCAACTCAACCTTTGTTAAACTGAAGGAGAAGGGGCCGAGATAGATGTGTGGGGTTTTCCTTCTCGTTCTTGGACTTGCGCTCATGCTGAACCAGGGGTTTCAAATCCATGGCCTGGATCCCTCAAGGGGTCATTGAAAAGGACCCCCAAAATCTGCATTGGCACTAAGCAGTATTTGTACACCATGCAGTTGTAAGTTCAACAGCTCTCATGGAGAGGCATGTCATTTTGACATATCTGGGTCCTTATATTCAAATCAGTTGAAATTTAGACTCTCATAACAGCCAGCCTGATGGTCCTAAAAACTAAACAAGTCTAAAGTGGCATCAATTGAACCCTAACTATGTACCAGGAAATGTACTTGCGATGTGAGGACAGTATTCTTCTGAAACATTTACTCCCATTTTATTATGAGCAAATTGAGGCTCAGAGAGGTTAAGTATCTAAGCTGAGGTCTCAGCAAATGATGGTCATAACCTACCGCAGGTCTGTCTGACTCTGGAGCTCACCCTCATTTCTACACTTTGGCCCCTCACTGACTCCACAGTAATCTTCACATCCATCTCTGGCTAACGCAATTCCATCTTGATCCTCAGGAAAACCTGATGTGTCAGTTTCAAATTTAATCACAGAATCCTATAAATTATAGTTGGAGAAGCAGAAATAAATGTGTCAAGATGATTTGTAGGATGATAGTGAGACAAGCTCTGATAATTTGACTTGAGTTGAAAGATGGTAAGTCTGTGGGTGTGTTTGGTGGTGGTGGTGGTGGTGGTGGTGGTGGTGGTGGTGGTAGTGTGTGTGTAATAAGGGAATCAGCCTAGGGCCACTGGTTCCAAATCCTGGGGTGTAATGAGAGAGCAGCTCAGACAATGATTTTGATGAACAGAGACTGACCTGGGGGGAATCTGTTACCCAGAATGAGAAAAACCTTAAACTCTTCTCAGCCGTGTTTTATTCTAAAGGAACGCATGTAGTTCATTATTGTGAGAAATGTATATTGAATAGGGAGAGTGTCTTTAAATAGAAACACACATAAAACAAGACTATGTATTCATTAGTCATGAAAAGAGTGTTGTGTGCAAGGTGGCAGCTTAAGGTTAGTAGAGTTCCTAGCCTTAAGGAGATCCAGGTATTGTAAGACCAATGATCCAGCTAGTCTTGCATTAGCATAGCTGATCATTTCTTAAATAAACTTCTTACTTGTGGCTTAAAGCCTTAGCTAGGTGATAAATGAAGCAAAATATGATGTGGTTTATTAAGCATCATGCCTCTAACAAAATGGGACTATTAATCTCACAAAGTCAGACAAATATAAGACAGTCATCCTTTTCTCCATGTCACAAAGCCTAATGAATTAATTATTTAAAAGAAAGTAGAAAATAGTTTTACATATATGGAAGTAATGTGGTATGAAAGAAAAAAAAAGGCTCAGAGTTTACGTGTCCAGGGCTTTGTCCTGGCTCAGTCATTGTGATTCTGAACTGGTTTACCACTTTGGGCCCCAGTCCCTTTTATCTCAAAACTGGGTGGATGTTGATATCTAAAGTTACTTCTGATTCTGAAAATCAAAACATTTTTTCAATCTCTAAAGAAGTGGTACTTAGACCTGAACAGACAATTTTCCAAAGAAGACATGCAAATGGCCAATAGGTATGTGAAAATCCACTCAATGTCACTAATCATCAGGAAGATGTAAATCAAAACCACAATGAGACATCACCTCACATTTGTTAGGATGTCTGTCATAAAAAAAGATAAGAGGTAAATGTAAGTAAGGATGTGGAGAAAAGAGAACCTTTGTACACCATTGGTAGGAATATAAATCGGTGCAGCCGCTGTGAAAAACAGAATGGAAGTTCCTCAAAAAACTAAAACTAGAACTACCAAATGATCCAGCAATCTCTCCTTTGGAGATATATATACATACACACACATACATACATACATACATATATATGTGTGTGTGTGTGTGTGTGTGTATGTATATATATATATATATATATATATATGAAATGAAATTAGTATCTTGAAGAGATATCTGCATGCCCATATTCATTGAAGCATTATTGATAATAGCTAAGATATGGAAACAACGTAAATGTCCATTGATAGATGAATAAATAAATAAATTGTGGATAAAGTAATTAGAGAAGTACATACATATATACAATGGAATATTATCCAGCCTTCAAAAAAGAAGAGATCTTGTCATTTGCAACAACATGGATGAGCTTAGAGGTCATATGCTAAATAAAATGAGTGCCACACTCAAAAAAAAACTATGACCTCATTTACATATGGAATCTAAAAAAAAATTGAATAAATAGAAGCAGAGAGTAGAAATGGTAGTTACCAGGAGCAGGGTATAGGGAATGGAGAAACAGTCAAAGGATACAAAGTTGCAGTTATGTAAGATGAATAAGTCTAGAGATACCATGTACAGCATGATGACTCTAGTACTATAATGAACACTGGGAATTTACTAAGAGAGTAAACTTCATGTGCTTTCATCACACAAAAAATGTATATATATGAGGAGATGGCATGTTAGTTAGCTTGATTGTAGGAATCATTTCACTATGTATATGTGTATCAAATCATCATGTACATCCTAAATATATGATTTTATAAAAATAATAAAATAATAATAAAAAGGAGGTGGCATTTGGTGGAGGCTGGAAACAGAACCTGATGGGCTGACGGGCCCCAGGGGTCCAGTTTGAGGTTCAATGTTTATGGGTGGTCACTCTTTAAGCTGACTCACCACTCAGCACCCTGGATGCTGGTTTCTCATCACACTCTAGTATCTCATCTCCTCAGTTATCCTGACCACCTGCAGCCCCTTTCCTGCAGTCTGAAAAAAATGCCCAAGTCTGCCCCACGCAAAAATTACCTATTTTACCTCTCCTTCCTTTGTCTCTCTCCATTTTTCTTGTCTGACACACCAGATTACTACAAAAAGAAATCCACTCTTAATTGCCTCTAGATCTGTTCTCCCCAGATCTAGTTGTTAATACTCTATGCTTAGGTTGTCATCCCTAGCACGCCATACCTGCCCCTTGAGGATCGCCAAATGATCTAACCCAGTGGCTTCTTATTGGTTCTTAATCTTCCTGACTTCAGGAAGAACAACACTTGGCACGGTGGGCAATCCCCTCCACAGACCTCTTCTCAGCTTGGCCTTCCGAAACACCATCTTTGAGGTTCTCTTACTTATTCCTTATATGTCCTTCTCTGGCTCCCCCTTTTCTCCTGCATCTGCTCTTAGCTCTCTCCCCCTTCTCTTTCTACACTTTCTTCCTTGGCATTCTCTCAGTTGCATAGTTTCAGCCATTACTTTCTTCCAGGAGATTTAGTTCTTTATCTTCACCTCTGACTTATGGCCCTTGCTCTAGTCTAAATTTCCAAATGTCTGTTAGACATTTCTATCAACACATCTAATTCATTATGTGCAAACCAAAATGCAAAATTTTTTTCCTTTTTCTCCCACTGTGTTCCATATTTCTGTCCATTGGACCATCATACTCCTTGTTACTCCAAGTATTTGCTCTTACTTGCAAGTAATAATTACTGAAAAAGAATCATAGGACCCTGGGGCGTTTGTTCTTGAAGGGATCCAGAGGTGTATCTCATAGAAGAAGGTGCTGTGGCTAAGGGTAGGTGTGACCTTTGGACTTGAGTTGATATGGATTTGAATACTGACTTAGTCTCTTCCTTGCTGAATGACCTTAGGAAAATTACTTAACTTCTCTGAGCCTCAGTTCCACATCTGAGATAGAGCTCATACCCTGAAAGATTATTGTCAGCACCAATTAGATGATGTATGTAAAGTTCTTAGTAGAAGGCCTAGCACTTATTAAATGCTAAGTGAGTGATATTTATTATCAAAGATTCCAACATTTGATTTTTCAGATGGTGAAACGAAGAACTGGAGAAATGATATAATGGAGTAATATTGAAAGAGTTGGGACTAGAAACCAGTCTGATGACTTCAAGACCTGTCATATGTTAAGGGAGTAATGCTTGGAAACAGTAAGACAACGGTCATTGAAGAAGCTTATTTTTAGGTTTTTTCCAGGGGAAGGAACCATGTCTCTTTAACTTGCCATCCAGTCATAATTATTTATGCTAAGTGGGACACAGACAACTTGGTTAAGTGAAAGATACACATAGTCTCCAAATACCATTTAAATAATAGCTTCAATCTTTCTGTCAGTTATTGTTTACCGATTTATTGGAAGTACTACACTCAATGTGGAAACAGTGCAATGCTTGAATCACAGATTTCTAATTTAGTTTCAAAACAGCCAAAATATCATTAAATAACTTCATCGCAAAGGAAATCTTGAAGAAAAATTTGAAACATAGAAATGGAACAAGGACATTGTGGTAAATAAAAATAGACAAATGAAATTCCTTATCTATTGTTATCAATGTCTGAAAGAGCTCCATGCTTGGGAGGAAATTATTTCCTGCTTCCTAATGCTATTTTTCACATTTACTTATCTTGTTAACTTTATTAAACCCAACAGGAAATAATTTCAGCTTCATAGCTAATTTGTTTTGACGTGTCTCAAGAGAGCTATTTTTTTTCTTTTAAATAGTGCCTGCTGCTTTCTATCAAACCATGCCCCAATTGAAGGGGCATCTGTTATTGGAATGCCTTTTTAAAAATAACAGTGGAGTCTGAACGTCTGGAAGGTTTACAATAAAATCTTCTATTTGAAGCCCACATTTGCAGTGGGATGCTTGGGTATATTTTTATTTATTTTTTAAGTCTTTCCAGACTTTTGAGAAAATCAACATGTGTGATCATTTCTTTAGCTGAACTTTGTCAATTAAATCTGGCTAACTTAGGGCTGACTAAGGGATGTCCCCAGAGGACGCATGAAGAAAACAGTATGCTCTGGATGTGTCTAAAACCCACAGGATGGGGTGCAATTTGAGTTGCATGATTTTTAAAGGAAATTCTTCATGTCTACCTAAAGTCAATTTCCAGTGGCATCTGTTTTGAATGGACTTAAGCCAATTTGGTCATCCAACAAGTATCTAATGTTCCTTGGATACACTTAATACCATACTAGCATCCAGTGGTGAAGTGGGTGTGAGGAAGACTATATGATCCCTTATTCATAACCTCACTATCAGAGAGTATGATATGTTAAAATGAAAGTGAGTCTTGGATCAAGTTTTGGCAGATGTATTTAATATTTATCTATAAGCATGAAAAACAAATACAAATGTATCTCAAAGGCAGAATGGGCTAGTCTTGTAATAATGTCAAGTTCTTCATAGAGTTAAAAGATGCAGTACCAGTGGGACTTGAGAGATGAAGCTGAACATGCCAGATTCTTACACCTAAATTATCACCTATCCCTTATGCTAAGTAACAAACCCCTGGGGTAGATTTACACAACTATTCGAGGTGCTAAGTAACCACCTCTGAGAGGTATTGATTCCTGATTGAGATTCCCAGCAGCTAATTAACTACCCCTGAAGGGGAGATTCTTAATCAGTACTCTTAATACTTTCTGAATGTTAACTACCTGTTGCTAAATTGCTAGATTGGCATTAACTTGTATACCTACATCATACTGTTTATAGCCAAATACAGCATCATTTATTCTCCCAAACTCCCAAGGTAGACATCGCAGAGGCATGCTTGTCTTAGCCAACTGCCTGGCTCATCAGCAGATTCTGACAAGCCTAACTAAATAATCGTCTCTCACATTTGGCTTCTCATATCTCCAGAACCATTGGCTAAGTTTCAGTCCTTTTTGGGAACTCTCCTTGAATGACTGTTAACAGCCTCCTAATTGCTCATCTCAACCTTCTCTTCTTATCATTCATTCAGAACTCCAGAGTTCTCACCCTAAAAACAAGTGTGACCCTGTCACTCCTAGGCATAAAATCTTCTATCATGTAATATCCAATCTCCTCTGCTGACTTCAAGCCTCTTATCCATCTGGACCCTCAGGCTCCAGCTTTGATAAACTTTTCACAATTTCCCAAATGTTCTGACCTAGCTCATCTTCTAGGTCACTGTGAATGCAAGGCCTTCCTGGTTTTGTTACCTGGCCAACCAATGCTGTTCCTTATTTTAAGGCCTCCTTTATGTTGCCTCTTCTGTGAGGGGAAGAGGTACTGTTTGTTCAGGCTGTGCTCCCACAGCCCTTTCTGTTTGTATTCATCGATAGTAGCTATTGTGTTGTATAAATTAGGATTGTCAGATTACAGTACAGCAGACCCAGTTACATGTGAATTTCAGATAAATAACGAATAATTTTTTGTTATACATAGATCTCACACAACATTTGGAACAATAATTACACCAATGAGTTATTATTTATATGAATTTCAAATTTAACTGAGCATCCTGGTTTTTATTTGCGATGTCTGGCAAGCCTAGCAATGCTGTACTTCAACTGTTTACGTGTGTGTCACTTGCACTGCCCTGTGAACATCTTGACGGGGCTTGCATCCAAGTGAGCAGCCAGACTGCAGGTCTGGCACCAACCTCTTTTTAAATAAATGTTTCTTAAATAGAAGAAAGAAAAAGAAGAAGAAAAAAAAAATCAAAAGAGAAATGAATGTCACTGCTTGTGTTTTTTCACTTGGGAAAATTAAAAAATAAAACCTTTGGGCTACTCCGTAGGTACAGGTGATAGTCTTCCCTATACTTAGCAGTATTTTGGAAGCCAAAAATTGTTCCAAAATGAGGGTTGAAAAAACAGGGAGAGAGCAGGTGAGTATTTTCTAGTGTGGAAGCCAAAAGTGATGTCTACTCTATAGAAGCAATAATAATAATGACAATGACAAGTTATTGTGAACACATATCAGTACACTTTAAGGGCACACCCACTGAATCCTCACAAACCCTATGAGGCAGGTGCTCATTGCAAGGGGCTAGACTCTTTCACTCCCCAGCTTTGTGCCATGTTAGCTCTGCTTCCAAACACTTCCTTCTCAAAGACCCTGGGCATGCGGACTCTCTAGAGAATTGTTCAAAGCCCTACCTTGTAAATGGAAAATAATGCATGAAGTTGCCAGGTTTCTGCGAGGGATTTGGACTCAGTCCCACTTCCTCTTTGGGAAGCTTTCTTTGCTTATAGGGATTCTCTGACTTCTACTTTTGTCTCAGTCTTGTGGTCATAAAACTTGACTAAAAGTTTGTTTTAAGAGCTTATGGCTCTAGGACATAAAGAAATGTTTGAAGAAAGGAAAGGGGATAACAGCGTGCAAGATTCTGCATGGAATAGATGGTTACAGCTCACCCCGCTGCACTTCCTTTTTTTGAGCCCATGGTGAGAGACCATTCAAAAAGCCAACAACTTGGGTAACAGCCCTTAAATTGACATTGTTTGGATATGAATGGATCCAATTGGCTTTAAATGTTTTGTTCCCCACTAATTCCTGTGTTAGGCAGATTGGTTACTATAGAGACTAGAGCCGCCTTCATTATGGACAATCAAGAGAGGACATGCTGAATAATGGTTAGAGCAGGGTCTAAGGTCTCAGGTCCTTGTCTTTGCCCAACCACAGACTCACTGTGAGCCTACCCATAACCTGCTCCCTGTGTTACAATCCTGCATAGAGAGCAATGGGGAGTGATTTCATATATTTTGTTATTGTGAGTGGGTTAGATGGAAGGAATGTAAATGAGAGAGAGAGAAATTCTAACATAAAGTGCATTTAAGAAAATACTGAATTTAGAAGGCTGTTGTTGACCGGCTAAGAAATCAACTGGCAAACGGGAAGTCACTACTATATCACAGCATCACCTCTGGGGCTGGGATATAGGCAATAATGTCTTAGGATATTTGTTAAAAGAGTGTGTGTGAGTGCCAACCTCAAATTCCTAAAGGTAAGACATAAAGGTTATAACTGACACATCTCCATGAATGATTTATCCCTATGCTTTAGAAAGAACCATTTTATTCTCTAGCATACCTTTGTGTATATTTTAATTTTTAAAAACAACTTTAATTATGAAGATTTTTGGAAACAGAGCTGAAATGCTAGTAGTATAAAAACTCCCATATACCCATTATCCAGCTTCAACAATTACCCACATTCTGTCATTATTGTTTCATCTGGTCCATCTTTTTCTTTTTTCCCTGGGTGATGTTAGAACAAATACCAGACAATCATTTTACTTGTAAAATATGCTTGGTTTATTTTCTTTAACAAATAAAGGCCACCTCCCAACCACAATATTCCATTATCACATTCAACAGAATGAACAATTCCTTAATATTATCTAATGCCTAATCTAGGTTTAATTTTCCCGGATGATCTCAAAAAATCCTTTTTATAGTTGGTTTGTTCCAATTAGGATTCACACGTGGCCCAGGCATAACATTTGTTTATGTCTCTTAAGTGTCTTTTGATCTGTAACAAGTATCCTTTCCCTTCCCTCATTTTATTTGAAAACATGTGAAACATTTAAGGAAATATTGCAGGATAAATGCAATGGGCATCCATTTACCTCCATGTTTTACACAGTTGCTTAATATATTCTCTCTTCCTCTTTCTCATCTTATTAATATCATCACTGCTATTATTTTGCTGAACCATTTGAGAGTTAGTTGCAGATATTATGACTTTTTACTCTTCAATATGTCAAGCATTTCCCCTAAGAGCAAGGGTATTCTCCGATAGTTACATTATAAAAATATCATAGTGAGAAATTTAAGTTATCTATTATTCATTCTGTATTCAAATTTCAATTATTCCTAGTAATCCCCATGTAGTTTTTTTTTAAGTTCGAGAGCAAATACAGAATCAAACATTGCATATGGTTGTCATTTCTCTTTAGTGTCTTTAATCTAGAGCACTCCCCAGATGTTTTTGTTGTTCATGACACTGACATTTCTGGAAGTGTCTAGGCCAGCTGTTGGGCAGAATGACTCTCAGTTTGATTTACTTGATTGTTTCTATTTTTCGGTTCTTAAAAGAACTATGAAACTACTCTAAGACTGGTGTATGAGGACTGTCCACAAAGTATCCAGTCATGTAATAGGAAAAAATAGAGGCATTTATGGCTGAATTTTTTCTGGACAGCCCTTGTACTTTGTTCTAATTTGGAGGAAATTTTCCATATGTTGAGGCCAAATTTTGTTTATTCTCTTACTGTTTCTTTTTGCATTCCCTGTTCACTAGATTTTAGAAATGCTTGTCCTCATCGGGGCATTTCCGTCTTACATTTTTTTATGTCCCTATTTGGAATAAGAGATGTTTATTTTCAGGGGCTTCCATGTGGTCTTACAGATGCATCTGAAGCATTTATTTTTAGTCTTGCTCTGGAGATTCTCCCTTGTTTCAATTCAGAGAATGGCAGAAAATATGTCCCTGGTGCAGGGGACACAGGAGGTAGGTGTCAGATGTTTCTCTCCTTAAAACATGGCCTAGCCTCTCCCACCTGGAAATGTGGAGCTTCCCATCCTTTCCACACTGTGAGACCAGAAGGCACCGCAGTCTTATGTGGACTTCCTGCCAGCCGTGCTGTGTCCATATGTGTCCCTGGTCACTGGTGGAGACCCTGCCCTAGCCAAGAGAACTGGCTTGTATTGGTTCCTGGTAGCTACATATGGCTTGTGTGAATGAACCCTAGAGCAGCTTATTGTGTAGTTTCTGCCCAGATGTCCTAGAACTTCGTAGCAGATACTGCATACAGATTTCCTAAAAGAGTGCAGGAGGTTGGCAGCAGGCATCCCTGATGAGGTCTGCCATCCCACAACGGTCTTTGTGTCCATGCCACAGCCTCTTTCCTCCCCTTGCCATGGGTGTGGATTCTGTTGGACCCTCTCTTCCCATCACAAGGAGACTGCTGGGGCTGGGATGAGGAGTGCAGTTGGTATGTAGCTCAGTTCCTGCTGCTGTACCTCACCTACCAGGCCACTTCATGGAACAATATGGGAAGAAGGAGGATGGGATAGAAAAAAATGCTCTCTGATAGCATAAACAGTGAATGGTTTTAAATCACCAGCAGGAGACCCTACCTTCCCATCCACTCTATCTCATGCATCATTCCATATCAGACTGACAAGACAACTAACTATTCAGGAAGGGCTCTGCTCATCCAAAGGAAAACTGGGCACTTGCCATGGGACCTAAGGGCAAATCTGCACTGCTGATGCTTTTCAGAGTTTCTTAGGGGAAATGGAAAGGAACAATAGGTGCAGAACAATAGTGACCTGCTACCCCTAGTGACCTGGCATGAAATATTCATCATTATAATAATGATCATAGCTGCCATGCAACCGTTATTCTATTTAATTCTACCAACACAATGCCAAGTAGAGACTGTAGCTCCCATTTCAATGGTGAAGGTGCTAAATCTCAGAGAGTAACATTAAGGACCTTGTCCATGGCCATTCCAAAGGGCAGGAGAGGGCTAGGATTCTGACCCAGTTTTCTTCAACTTAAAAGTAACTGCTTCTACCATTACCCCCGACTGCTTCCTAGAGGGCTTTGCTCTACTGACTTGAGAAGTGTCACAGTGAATTTTCTATAAAATCTGTACCTGATCTCTCCACCACTAACCTCATTATATCATGTGACATATTGAAGAGTAAAAAGTCATAATATCTGCAACTAACTCTCAAATGGTTCAGCAAAATAATAGCAGTGATGATATTAATAAGATGAGAAAGAGGAAGAGAGAATATATTAAGCAACTGTGTAAAACATGGAGGTAAATGGATGCCCATTGCATTTATCCTGCAATATTTCCTTAAATGTTTCACATGTTTTCAAATAAAATGAGGGAAGGGAAGGGATACTTGTTACAGATCAAAGAAGGGCTTTTTCAGAGGGCAGAGCACTCACTGGGCCACAGGTTGTTGATACAGATATAAATGCAAGAAAATGTGTATCTCCATATAAAATTGGATTGTGTGTGAGTGTGCGTTACAGATACGTATCTCAATATCTCATGCTAATGATTCTAGATGATAGGATGGGGGTAGAGAAATTTGAAACACAGCAGTAATTGTTTTTAGTATCAATGCTTTCCCCAAATTACTAATTTCTAGAGTCAAGTCTGCTGAATAGCTTCAAGTGCTGGTGGCTTGAAGGTTATGCCACATAGAGTCAGAAGATGGGATTGAAAGGGAGGTAACGTAAGAGAGAAGGATTCTCCCAAGCATGCAGTGGGCGGCAAGACCAGGTCTGCTGCTGCTCCTGGCTTTGTGACTTCCAACTCAGCAGCGCTCTGGCTCTTGGCCTGTATGTGGGAGAAGGGGACCTGAAGTTGTGCCAGAAGTCTGGCCAGATCAGAGACTGAGCCCCTTAACTACTAAAGGAAAGGGATTCTTAGAGTATGGAGCCTGGAAAGTTCATTTAGATGGACTTCATTGTAGGAAAGGGATCTCCAGGGCTATCTTCATTCATCTCAGGCCTGTGTCTTACTGGGTACTGTTTTCCTATGCTCTAATCCTTGGGGCCCAAGGATTAAAAATGCCATGTCTTGGCCTCCCATAGCATTCTGGGGCAGTGGTTTTACCCCTGATCATCACCTACCTGTTACTGCTGAAAACACTGAGAATTTGAAAGCTACAACAGAAGGAGTAGAATGGACTTTCCATTTTCCGTGCCTTTTCCCCAAACAATCCTTGGTGGACAAAACATCGAATTGTTATGAAAAGAGGTTCTGGACTTAGAGAGACTATTCAAATCCCAGATGTTTCATTTACAAGCTGCATGACCTTGGCCAAATTTATCAGCCTGTCTGAGTCTCACCAGTAAAAAGTAAAATATAATTCCTCCTTCCCAGGCTTTTGAGATTGAAATGACAAAATATAGGCCAAATACGTAGGCCTGTTTCTAGTGTATAATGAGTTGACTTCCTTCCTCTCTCTACTTCCCTCATGCTCAGCCTTCCCTTTTTTCCTTAGCTGTAGCTCATATTAGCAGCGAAGAAAAGGCATTATCTGCTTTTTACTTCTTTTGAAAAAGCTGTGTAAATCTAGCATCTTGATTTGATGATGTTTCTGAGAATTGTGCCAAGGAATCGACAGTCTCATCTTATCCAAATACTTGCTGCAGCACAGAAAAGGGGTCAGACAGCCAGGTATGCCAGGTATACACAGGTAACTCAGGCCAAGGAAGACCGAAGGCACTAAAAAGCCAAGTAATTTTTCCACCCGGCAGAAGCAAGGGGCCTGAAGTTAATAGGTTATGTTTCCGAGACATCTGTTTCTCTTGGGGCTCCTAGCACTGATCCTTGCTTCAAGGATCTGAATGCCTAATTGCTGGAGGCAATTCAAAAGAAATTTAATCAATGGAGGCAGAAGCAAATCAGCAGACAAGCTGGCCCAAATGAGATGCCCTTCACTTGAATTCTGTAATTGCCTGTGTTGGAGTCCCATCAGACAAGAGATAGTGGAAAGCTGTTTATATCTGGAGTGAATAGGGATCCAGTGTAGGAAAATTACTAGAAAATTGAGGAAGGCCAAAACAATGTTGAACATTATAATGTAGCCCTAGGGTGAATTTTTGTTTCTGCTCCAAAGTTCTGTGTTTCCCTCAATAAACTTGTAATAATTTTGTAAGAGGAGATGATAACAATGACTGGTAGAGTGGAGCCAGAGGTAAGTAAGGGGAGAAGTAAAATGTGTTCTGAGTTAGACCTGTATGTTTGGTGATGTAAATCTGGAACTTGGTCGTTTTAAGAAGTAATTGCTCTAAAGTAATACAGCCATGGGAAGTAAGTGGGTTTAAAGGCAATTCCAAAAGAAGGCATGCAAGAGACCCCCTTATGAAATATACAGCAGAGCCCCTGAACAAGTGTATAAAACCCACCCTGAGCAAGCCCTTTGCCTGAATGTATAAATTCTGGTGTGCAGATTCAAAGCTTTAGAATCAGAAAGGCCATTTGAATCCCTAATCTGACAATTTACAAACTACGAGTATGTGGCTTTGGGTAAGATTCTTAGTCTCTCTGAGTTCTGACCTGTAAAATGTGAAAAATAATCCTTACTTCATAGGATTGTTTTGAAATTTAAATAGAAAATGTTTTTATCAGAAGCTTTATCTTATTCAAAGAACTAGACCCATTACTTCTGAACATCTTTCTCCATGTCTCTCAACACCTCAAATCACCTTTTTGATCATTCCTTTTTGCTCAATCAGCAGCAATTGACCACGCACCCACTGTACATTCTAGTCCCCCACATAGCCTTCCTGAAATTAAAGTAAACACCAAATCAGCATTCCTGTTCTAAAGTGAAGGAGTCGTGGGGAGACAGCAGGAGCGGGGTGGTAGGGCCGGACCTGGCTCAAACTGAGGCATAAGTGAAATTGGGCTTTGGCATTCTGCTGCCTCCCTTACAAGTATAGACTGGATTCTTCCTGGGGCAGGCTCTGTTTATGGTCTGTGCAATGCCATTCACCCCACGTTTCACTCCCTGATTTTGCAATGGGTGGATTTGCCTCGTTTGGGGAAGGGTAGGCCCTTCCCTTAACCTCAGGAGAGTGAGTCAGGGTTGCTCCAAGCCCAGTGTAACCCTTTTCCCCTTTCCCAGTGATCTGTGTAAGGGGAAGCAAGTTACTCAGTTCTGACAATCAGGTGTGAGAAGTTTCCTTGAAGTTTCTCCTGAAAATTTCACTTTCCTTGGAAGAGGAACAAATGTGGCTTGCAAAGCCCTTCCTTTTTCTTCCATTTTCAAAGTAGAAGTGACACCTAAAACTGCAGCAGTTATTTTGGGGCCATAAGGCAATAAGAACAAGAATTAAAAAAAAAAAAACAACAATAACCCAAAATGGGGGATAGAGGAAAGAGCCTGGATTCTTGATGACATGATAGAGCCCTGAACTGCTAAATTCCTTATTAGGTGAGACACATAAATGTCTTTATTGCTTAAATCACATTTAATTGGGTTTTATGTTACTTGCAACTAAAAGCATTTCTGTCTGCTACTCTTTCCTTTGGAACGGCACCCCTTTCTGAAGTGTCGTATGTATCGCAACCTTCTTCATAGCCCAACTTCTATGTTTATTTCCAGCTGGCTGGAAGGGATCCTGCTAAGGTATTTCTGAAGATCATGGTATTAGCTGCACTTAAGGTATGATTTCATCGAAGAGTATTTGCATTTTAACAAAGGATTCCTCTGACCAGAAAAATTTCTTAACTACAAAGACATAAAACCATGATGGTGGAAGGACAGGTTGGGGATTGATATTTTGCAGAGAACTGACAGTCTTAATTTCCGCCTCTTCAAGCCCAGCATGTAAGTGACCACCTGGCTCACCTATGCATCAGAGCCTTGTTATTCTAAGGGTGGTCTACCAGCAGTACTAGCATTAGCTGTGGACTTTAAAAATGCAAAATCTAATGCCCCAGCCCAGACCTACTGAATCAGAACCTGCATTTTAACAAAGATTGCCAGGTGACTCACATGTACATTAAAGTTTGAGAAGCACTTCCCCAGAGGACACAGAGTGGCTAGAGTTAGAAAAAAAGCTCAGTTTTCTAGTACCAGGTGAATAGTTGGCAAGGTACAATGTTATAAGGAAAAACCTTCATGTTGTCTTTTTATCTGGTTGTGGAGATCTGAGGCAGAACTGATTTGTTAAATAAAAAAAGGTAATTCAGAGTCATCTGAACATGGAGACCAGAACCATCCAGCACAACTCATGTCTTTCATTATCTTATTCCTAAAAGAGATATAAGATGTGCAGAAATTGAGAGACAGAGGTAGAAATAGTGATGGTGTGGTCTCAGAACGGCCCACTGGAACTGAACATGTCATCACATCATAGGCCCTCATTTAGGTCAAAACATGTGAGGGTCCACCTGCTTCCTCCAAGACTCAGAATCTCATTACTAGTAGAACCTGGTGATTAGGCACTGTAAGAGTTACCCATACCAATGAAAATAAACATTAGTTTGCAGGAGACACAAGGATGTCAAAAATTTAATTTACATGAAATACATAGCCATCACATGGACAGAAAAGCTCCCTGTGACCTGGTCCAGAGAATTTTCTCCTTGTAAGAAGCTTCATGGGATCCCATGTCATAATGAGAAGTCATTGCAATGATTTATCAGGAGACATCCCTGTGCCAGGGACCAGGATGCTTGAAAAGTCCCTACAATTAGATAGGGTTTTCCTCTAGGACAGACTTACGTGGGAGGCAAAATCAAAATGAGAAGGATGCTTTGTGTACATAGAATCAATATAAGGAGGTTTAGATAAATGTGTACTAAGAGCACCAGGCCAAGATGGCCAGCCACAGCCACCTCACCACTGCAAGAGTATTGATAAAGGGGGAAATCGAAGGCTTAATAGCAAAGACTCCCCATCCCTGAATAATATTAGCTGATATTCACCCCACCATTTTCTGGATTTCTGTGCTAAGTTGTTATTTCTTTACATCTTCCATGCTTTTAGTCAAGTTACAATCGACAATGTTTCCAACACATGTACTGTCTTTTCCAAGGGAGTTGTATATCTCTCCTTGGGCCCAATATGTATTGATCTTACCATTTAATGGGCAGAAGGCAACATCATTTCACTCATTTCCCAATTCTTAGTAGGCATCAGGGTTGCCCTCAAATATAGTGTAGTACAGAATAGTCATAGTTCTACTTACTGTAAACAATGGGTGCAGGAGAGTGTAGCATCACTCTTCCCAACTGGTGTGCCTCCACAGGAGTATGCCCAAGTAATCCATCCCCACTGGGCGGGGTGGATCAGAGATAATCCATTAGATTTGGAAACGGTAAGTGAAAAACCAATAAAATGTCCAAATGACATCCACCAGGGCATTTAAGGAATGAGCCGGTAGCTTAGGAGAGGGTTGTAAGCTTGGGAGCACTTGGCATTGAGGTTCTGTGGAAATAAATGCCATTGTCAGTGCAGAGCATATAGTGGCAGAAGAAATGCTGACTTGAGAAAGAAGTTTGGGAATGCCAAAGTTAAAGTGACAAGCAAGGAAGAGGCATCAGTGGAATTCAGAGAAGAGAAGCAGAGGTGAATCAGGTTGGAAGCCAAGGAAATTCAGCAGTCTGACCTGCCCTTGGGAAGTCAAGCAGGATACAGGAGAGAGAGATTACTGAGCCTCGTCAGCAGCAAAGAAAGACCATGCTTCATGACCTCGAAAGAACTGGAAATTTCAGGGATTAGGGAGTAAGTGAGAACTGGGAAAGCAGAGGAGAGAATCTCTCCCCTTCATGCCTTACAGAGAAGCAGGGACTCTTGTAGGTAGGGGTGGTTAGGTGGGAGAGGCCTGGATATGACACAGGTACGCTACCAAAAGCAAAATGCTCACTGAGCACCCCGAGACTTTCAAGCAAACTTAGAAAAGCAAGTTCCCCCAAAGCCTCAGATGATGACAAGCTTTTCTTTCTCATGAAACTGGGGCAGCTACTTTGATAAGGCCCTTCTAAATGCTGATGATACCGTGGACACCCCTCAAAGACCACGGGGAAAATGACCCCACAATCAGTTGTCACGTGGGCATTCTTCACTTGTCAGGGAATTAGGTAGGTCCGTGGGTGCTGCGTTTCAGTTCAGGATCTCCAGTCTTCAGATTAAATAGTCATTACAACTCTGTTTATTTTAGAAAAGATTAATGATTCCCCCTCTTCGTTTTTCAAGAAGAGACATTTTTGTCTGTCTAGAGTAAGTCATTAAATATATCAGTTCAACCACTCTGCCTACAAGATTACGGATATAAAATGATTTGATTTTGACAGAAAACAGCTGTAGCTTTTCTTTTTGAGGGCTGTCTGGAAAGTAATGTAACATGAAAAAAAAGAGGCATTTATGGCTGGATTTTTTTCTGGACAGCCCTTGTATTTGGTCTATAATCACATATAGATAGAGACAGATAGGAAATGTGACTGGTTAAAAAGTTTCATGATAGTCAGGAAGACACAAACCCTCCACTCTAATAGCCATCTTCCCAAGACACTCCACTTGTCACCTTCACCAAGAGGTCTCTCAATGAAATCATGTCAACTTAATTTAACTCAATTCATATAAGTCTCATGTGCTACTCCCATGAATAATAAGAAAGATGAACAAGAGGGAACATTTACGTGCAGGAAGTTTGCAGTCTACCCGTGGTGAGTTCAACAAAATCCACCAAGAACTAGCACTGAGGGTAATTGCTATGGTGGAGGTGTGTGAAGAAAGAGAGCATAGAAAGGCAAGCTCAGACTTTCTAGAGCTAATCCTGAAGGACCTTGATGTGTGTGTGTGTGTGTGTGTGTGTGTGTGTGTGTGCATATGTAAACACAGGTGTGCAGGGGTTAACTAGAAAAAAAGCGAAACATTCCAGGAAAAATTACTTTATTAAGTAAACACATGGAGGCACAGAAGTGCAGTGTATGGATAATGTGTGGGAAAATCAGAGTTGGAGGGGGTTTCAGGTCCAGATGTTCACAAACTTTTATGTGTGTTAGGTTTACCTGGGCAACTTATGAAAAATTCACCAGCCTGGGCCTCACCCCTGGATTTTACAAGCGAGGCTACTTGAACTTGGAGATGGTAATGATTAACCATACTGCTCATTAATTAGCAGTTGAACCAGCTGGAGAACCTGTTTTCAGGGAAGGACAGTTTTGGTTTTTTTTCTTTTCTTTTTTTTTCTCAAAGGACCTGAGGTATAAGTTTCATGAAGGGAGTTACAAGAGAAAAGACTAGAAAAATAGGTTGGACTCAAATTATCAGAAGAAAGACTAAGGAAATTGGAATATTTCTGTCTGCATACAGAGCCATTGAAGATTTCAGAGATAGAAGTGACATTGTTAAAGTAATCAGAGACGAGGGCTAAGAAGAAAATTCATGAATCAGCCTGTTGACTGGAGATAGAATTGCAACTGGTTTATGGGTCCCATCTCTTCCCAGCCAGCTGGGCCCTCCCACCCTCATCTACAACACATTCCCCCTTTAAGCCCATAAGGCAGGGTTTTCCCCCCTCTCATATGAATGATAAACTATGAGAAAGAAAATGTCATTTCATCAAACATGTTTCAAAACAGCTCAGTAAACCCCAAGGATGCGGTCGGTGGAAGGGATGCAATGTTCATTTAGCTCCTGGCCCAAGGACAATTCCATCCCAGTCCTCCCCATCCATCCCTATAGTAGGAGTAGCAGCCCCAAGTCGACACCTGCAGATAAAGGGAGAGAGTAGAGGGGTGACCGCAGTGCTTCACCATGACCAGAACAGCAAATCAGGAGCCTAGTCTATAGATGTTGGTTCTCTCAACAGCTTCACGAGCAGATGGAGAGGCAGAGAATCAGAACTGTGCTGCTCCTGGGAATCTGGGGTCTGAGCCCTCTTTAGGACTAACCTGCTTATTGTAAGCTGAGGGGGAAAGGATGGGGAACGTGCTTGAAACTTGATCTGCCTTTTAGCTCAACAGTTATTCCTGGCAGTCAATGCTGGCCTTGGAAAGACAACTGCTGTGGCCTGAATATCTGCTCAATGCGTACATCCCCTGCTTCCTTGTACCGTTACCTTGTGAGGAAAATGCCCCCATTATTTGTTCTCCTTCTTTCTGTCTTCTGAAGGGTAAAATACAGTTTTAAGATTAAACAAAGATACCCTAAATGGAAGCACTTTTTATAGGAGAAAGCTCAAGATTATAATTAAAATGTTGGCAGCATTATCAGGTACCAGAGAAACTGGACCAAAAATTGGGCTAAAATAATCCAGAATGAGGAAAATCTTTTTAAAAAACTTTCTATGGCATGTATAAATCCAGCTGCATTTTGTTTGAAAGGTAGTTTAGAAGTAACATACCTTTCACTTAGACTGTGCTCAAATGCAGTGTTTCTCCCAATAGAATTTTTAATACCGTGCTATTGGGAATTTGGGAGTTTTGTGTTCTGCACAATTTCTCCACACTGCAAGACACCCAGAACCCCTGGTCCCTCCCCTACATGTCAGCACTCTGCAGTCACTGTAAAGAGAAAATGTCCTGAAAATGACTAATGTTTCAGAGTGCATTGCATACATTATTTCCTTTCATTAGCATAATGATTCAGAATATTAGTAACATCTTTAGATGATGTACAGAGGCTCAAAAGGGATTCCTGACTTCTTCACATAACTAATGAGGGGGGTTGCTGGCTCTCAAACCCCAACAGGCTAACTCTGGATTCAGTTTCTTTTCTAAAATATTATGCTGCTTTTCAATGGAGACAGAGACTCATACTTGATTTCAATCAACTAATAAATACATGCAATTGAATTTTTGTTGTTATTTATATGTCTAGCTGTCAATATCTTTTAAGGGGCATGGATTTGTTAAACAGAGGACTCTGTGGGATCTTTGATGAAAGGGTAGAGGTAGGAGCTGTGGGGAACCAGGTAAGTTTGCCTAACAGAGGGAGATAATAATGGGGCTCCTAGGGACAATAAGAGAGGTGCGGAAACAGGAAACAGACCCACTAAGACCTGGGAGGCCTTGAGTTATAGGACATGACCTACCCATTTATTCTCACCCATGAGTCTCAAATCTTCAGTGTATTACCCGGGAAATGCTTAGAGAGTTAAAAAAACAATTTGGAGAGGGGGTATAAAATGTTGAAGGTTTGGATATTATACCTTGGTTTAGAGACAGCACACATAGACCCAGAAGCCAGAGGCAGGCAGGACCACAACACTAGAAGCCCCTCTGAGAATTGGCAGAGATCAAGGGCAAGGCCTGGGATTTTCACATACGTGGAACCTGTAATTTACCCAGACATCTGAGACTACAGGAGTACCAGTTCATGTCTGAATCTAAGCAATTTAAGTGAGGGCTGAAATATTGCTGAGTTCTAGATACTTTCCAGGTATCACAGAGAGGAGAACCAGTTTGTATCAGAGATAACCCAGATTAAAACTTTCTCAAAGGCAATCTAAAGATTTGTCTCTTTATTTAAGAAAATTCACATCGTATTTCAAATGACTGATCATTTACTTGTCAGCCAGGTTAAGATCACAGAGGAATCCTCTGAATAGAGTTAAAAGTGGTGAATGCAGGATGTAATGAAAACCCAGAAACACATGCCTTGGAGCCTTATTCAACTAGTGGCCCCAGAACTGTCAGTTCCAGAAGCAGGGAGAAGCCAACCATTCCAAGTCATTCTCTGTAATAAACACAGGATGTTTAGTTATTTAACTTTAGGTTTCATGCAAAGACAAAGTGACAGAGAATGACTGAATACACATATGAAATGATCAAAAGTTAAGCATAATTATTATACACTATACGCTGGCATTAACATATCAACATCAAATTTGTTCTCAATAAAAACTCAGTGAAACCTGCATTCCTTTAAACACACCAGTCTGTTTTTGTTTTCTTGCTGGTCTGCTCTGGTTGGCTGTTTTCTTGTATCCAAAACCTTATTACTGCTTGGAAATGTTCCTTATCTTTGCATCTGCACTAATTTTTTCTGCGAGAAGAAGGGGATGGTGCCCTCTGGGTGCCTGCTGAGCCGGGCAGCTGCGAGTCTCATTGAGACCTGAGCCTGAGTGCTGCCCCCTAGGGGTTCTCTGATGCACTGCCTTGCAGCTCTGGAGAGGAGTCTCAGCTGATTTCAAGCCACTGGGTACCTACCGGAAGGCTCCCAATGTTCCACACCATTCAGAGAGGAGAATAAAAGAAAAGTCATTACTGATGTCAAATTTTGTGTTACTTTCTTCTACCCTGATGCTTCCACAGGAGGTCTCTCACGGTCCCAATTATCTTGTCCAACCTCTTGCCCCAAGGCGAGCTTTGGTCTGACATGTCCCAGACACAATTAGTCAGTGGTTGACTCTCATTCAAATAATAATAAAAAATCAGAAAGGCATTGTGTTCGTTAAAGATGAACTTGATAGGCATGAAATCTCAAAAGAAATCCTGCAGGCATGAACCCTGAGGTCCTCAGTGGGCCTCTCTCTGATTGCTGGGCAGAGCGAGCCTGTCACCGTCAGCACGGACGGAAGGAACACTACCCAGCTTTTGCTCTTCCTTTAGTGGCTCCGATTTCTATGACAACCCGTTCAGAATCCAGTGTTTTATAAAAACATGCCACAGAAAAGAACAACAACTGCTCAAGCAGGCAACTCTCAAGGTCCCACCATTTAAAGGGGTTCAGAAAATAGCCCACAATTCACATAGCAGGGTGTTCATGGACATGTGTAAGGGCTGCCAAACAGTTTTATTAATTATGAGTGATATTTATAGAATGCAGAGTCCCAGAATTCCAAGAAAAACAAAACAAAACAAAACATTGCAACCATAAGCTAAACATCCTCATCTAAATAAACCCTCTATATTTTCAAGGGAGTCCTTTCCAGGCTTTGAAGCATAGATTTGAAATTTGCATAGCATGGCAATCCTTGAAAATCACCTTGGACTTTTGGCAAATATGAAGTTTTTCTGGTTACTGTCAGTAGTAGGGGAAACTAGGGGAGTCTATCCACGTATGTTGCTATACCCATCACAACCTTGCTCCCAGAAGTTGTATTATAATGAAAACAAGTTTTAGACTATATTCTGACAACACCTAGACATTTGTTCACATTAAGCTTCAAAAATAGTTTTAAGCCTGCTCTGTAACTGGGAAGTCCCACCCTTTACCTTTGGGCCCTCTCTTTTCCTTGTGCCTTCTTCTGTTCAGCATTTTCCATACAAGGCTTAACTGGATTTGACAAGCAAGTTCTGACGGCAGGTGTGGCCACCTCTGTGCTGGGTCAGGCACAGGGTGCTCTGGGAAGTGGAGGGTGTAGGGCTAATTCAGAGGCCTAGACCGCAAGCTTGACCCATTTGTATTCAGCAAGCTGTGTTGCCAGGTGCTTATACTTCATTCAGGTAAGGGCAATGGTTTCTGTATGACACAACTAACCAATCTCCTGTTTTGAATACTACTCATTTCAGTACCCTGAGGTAGGTCCAGTGAATTAATATTTAAAGTGCCAAGTGACCATCATAGAAGATGCTGATTCTGGGTAGGGCACTTTACCTGTCGGTTAACCACCTCTGGAGGGCAGATCCCCCAAATAGGATATTTTAATGCCAATGCATTGCAATGTTCACACTGAAGTGTTTTGAAACAAAATGTCACATAGACAATGTAACACATGGGAACAGTGAAAAGACAACAGAGAATAAGCTAAAGTTGGAAGCACGAGAAAGTCTTAATTGATTAGCCAACTTTCTGCTTTGTTCTCAACATGAATCCTGCCTCAGTAGGAGCTGAGTTCCATGTAAGGAAAGGTTCTCTTTGCTGAAGCTTGATTTATTTTGCAAGAAATGAACCTTAATTGGCCTCTTTCTAAAACTTTTTATTTTGAGAACTAGAATTTCACTAGCCCAGAAGTATCCAGGATAAATCAGACAATTGTATTCAGAGCTTTCAGAACTTTAGAAAGAAAATTTGACGCAAGGGTCACAGAAATGAGTCCGTTCTAATTCTGCATCCCAGTCTCCTCTACTGATACTGGAAAGCAATTACAAAAAACTCTAGTAGAGAAACTTCTAAAGATAAAGATCATACTTCAAATGTGTTATCAAAATCCCATTAATAACAACACCAAAAAAGATGTTATTGGTAAATCTTGGCCAAAAGGTCAAACTTGACCAATATTTTAGATATTCTCCCTTAAGTGTAAAACTATAGCTTTTGCTGCCACAAATTCTTTGTAAAGTACCTCAAATCTTTTACAGAACAATATGGAACATAAATAAAACACACACACAGGCTCATGTATGCACATACACACACACAAAACTATAACTCTGATTGATATTTTAGTTTAAAATTTAAAATCAGGCAATTGAAATAACAATCTCACATTACATCTTGATAGTTTTGAAATGATGTCATTCATTGAACGCCAAATTATGTAAAATTTGAGATTAAATCTCTATAGAACAGAATTCAATGAGACTTGCCCATTTTGAGTCCTTTTTGGACAAGGTGAGGTGAAAACACATATAATAATAGCAATATAATAATATAATACGAATAGTAAGTAAACCAATGCCCCCCTCTTTTAAAACAGCTCAGCCAACCCATAAGCACTTGGTTTTGCTAGGCTTTCTTTTGTCAGTTTTGATCTAGGTGTTGCATGCCCTCTGAGAAATGGCAGAAATGAATCAAGGTGCAATACAAAAGGTAGCAAAGGCAAGCCTGACTGCGTTTGCAGTTTCACTGAGCCAAGACATTAGCAGACCCTGACATTCATTAATTTATCTGATATTAGGATAATCTTTTTCAAGCATCGGACTTTTTAAAGAAGCAAAACTCCTATAGTTGGAGGGTCAGGATGTGTGCAGATTATGTGCAGGCCCTGTCGCGAGGTCTGAATGCAGAAGACTATGTTGCCTGAATCGATATGGTGGACAGCTCAAGAAAATCCCTCTGTTCTCAGAGTAGCTCCTTCACTACGCTGTCGAGATTGCCCAAGTTTCTACCATTAAAAAATTTTGTTATTGAATTTAAGATAGTGATTGCAACACTCCTCCTTTTAATGAAATTTTAGTCATGAAATAAAACAGGTAAAAGCAGAGATGCGGTAGCTGAAGCAGGTGACCCCGTTGCATCAGCCCCTCCTCCCTCTGAAGCACATCTGCAAACTGCTGGGGCTCACGGAGGCATGTTTGAAAAGACTGAGTTAAGACGGAGCTTCCCAACCACCGTGTGCACAAAAGGTTTGTAGACGTTGGGCGCTCTCACTCCCTTCGGCCCTCGGGGGTGGGTGGAATTGTGGTCAAGCCCCCCTCTGGGGGGGTCCATTGTCTCTCACTCGCATTTATCACAGTGTATGGTAAAGGTATTGTCCTGTTCTCTGTGTGTCAGGCAGGAAAAAAATCAAGGAGCACTGGGCTAGGGCATAACTTTCTAGTCGAGGCTGTCACGTTATTAATACCTTTCATCACCTTTGCTGATGAACTTTTCCCTGCAAATTCTCCATGGAAAGGAAATACACGCGTGTACCAAGCACATCTTGACAGAGGAGATGATGGAAATACGGGTTACGAGCTAGTCCTCTCGGGAAGGAAAGAATCGAGTGGGAGGCCACGGGAGACGCCAGAAACAGGGTTCTGGATGGCCTGGGGCCCAAAGGTACCACACTAGGACAAGAGAAGTAGGACATTCAGAGAAGAACGGAGAGGACTCTGCAGTGAAGAGAGCTGCCTCAGGCCTCAGTGCCACCTGCGTGGAGATCACGCGCACAGACTGATGTCACTGCGGAGAGAGATGTCTCAGTGTAACTGCTTGTCGGGAGCCCCATATCTGCGGGTTATTCACCTGGAAGGAGGCGGACTTGAGTTTCAACAGGATCGATGAGTAATTCCCCGTGGGGACCCATCACGGAAGGAGACAGGCCAGTCTCCCCCTGAAGAAACAAAGCGTCTTCCTACCGCCTCCCTCCCAGCCTCCTGTCCTCGTCCTGTTTCTCAGCTTCTTTTCCCATGGTTCTGACTCACAAGTGTCAGCCACTGGAGTGGCTCCCCGTCCCCCGGCCCTTAGAGAGCTCTTTGTGAGCGCTTTCTTCTCATCCCCGGCCACTTAGCGCCGGGCACCCATCCAGACACGGCCCACTTGTCCAAAGGCGCCCCCTGAGGTGCAGCTTCCTGGCCGGCACCTTCCACAGGCAAAAATGATTCGCCTCTGAGGACTGATGCGCCAGATGGACACTCCGAGTTTACGGTTTTCCAGCAAGGGCTTTCACACAGCGGTGCCAACTCCTCCCTCGCCACTGGCCTGTTCCCTTTCACTGGCTTTCCCTGCCTGTCATCTGCTTTGTCAGCCAAATCTCTTTTCATTTTTCTCAGCTTCATCTTGGACTCAGGCCTAGGAGGGGCTGTCAAGAAGATTCCTGACGTATGAAGTTTTCTGTCTCTTCTACTACCATCCTGAGAGGCACTGCTTGTGCTTCCCCTCCGTGATACATGTCAGGAGTGCACGCTCATGTCCAAAGTAGAGAGTAGTTGACCCAAACACCAAGGAGATGAGAGCACACATAATTATTTTCAAATGAGAATTTAAACCAAAAGATGGAGCAATGGAAATACAATCCTCAAGAGAGACTCGGGGGAAGGGCAAAACAAGTGGAAAGAAAACTAAAATAGAGAATGTCTTTGTAAATAACTGAAAATCTTTAGGGAGAGTTAAAAATTACAGTCCAAATGGCATGGTCGTTTTGGAATCAGGAAGCCTTAGATCTTGTCTAAATCCTCTCTTCTTCCAAATCCTTCTGAATATTCTGGGCCTGTCCCAAACTCACTAACCCCCCTACCCCGCCTATTTTTTTCTTTTTTACCAAATCGCTCATTATTTCTCAGCACAATCTCTCAGTGTTTGAGAAGTATACAGCTCACTGTTTGCACACCACTTGCTATATCCATCCCAAGGACTTGCCAAATGCAGTTCTCACCCCGTGGGATGACCCTGGTGCCTACTGGGTTTTTATTTACTTGTTTAATCTAACATTTGTTGAGGGTTACTAGATGCCAAGCTCTTTACATGCATTATTTCATTTAATTCTCCTAACAACCCTATGAGGTAGATATCATTATTGTTCCCACATGAGGATGATACCAGATGAGGAAATGAACTGAAAAACTTCAAGCCATTTGCTCAAGGACACACAGCTATTACTAAGTGACAGAAACAGAATTGCAGTTCGGCTGTGTCCAAACACAGAGCCCAAGCTCTGATCTACTCACGCTCTCCTTGTCCCCTCCTTTGTTGACTGGGTTTAACCGGTTTAATGCTTAAACTACTTTGCAGTTTGCGGGTAGCAGTGCCCACCCCACAGCCTGAGAAACTACAACTCCCTAGCCCACCCCTGTACAGACAAGCAGGGAAACCAATCTCTCTCTTAGGGAAGCCCCTTGAGTCAGGGACATGTCCCGCTGCCAGGCCCCAGTTCTTCCGTGAAGGCTGGAGGCAGCTGGAGTCTTGGGGTCTACAAGGGTTTGCTCCTTACACAGCCGAGAGTGCTCTGCAGAGGTGGTGTGGCTGGACTCTGCCTCTCAGCTGCCATGATTCAATGCAGATACGTCTGAGAGCTGCAACAGTGCTTTAGGAGGATGATCCCACACGCCCCTTCCCACCCTTTAGGGCTGCTCCCAGTGGGGAGGGTTTCACACCAACCCTGGCCTGACTCACAGTGATACCATCGCAGACGCTCACAGTCACATCCCAAGACTCCAGACTGCCTGCAGGACGGGCTCCTCTGCCATTCTCCTTTCAACCAGCTGGCTCAGAGCAGGGACCAGCCCTCCCGCCTGTCTGTCTCATTCGCCCTCAAAGCACATACTGTAGTTTTGTTTCAGGGGCTTCCTTGCCTTCCTTGTCCCTGGGTCATGGCTGTGGTCACTCAATGAGCCTTAGTTCACCTCAACAGATTTCAATAACTTGAAATCTCAGGGCAGAAGTATCCCTCATGGAAGACCCTTAGGATTCTAAGGCAAGATTGCGCCCACTACCCTCAGGAAAGTTCACGCAGTGCTTTTTAATAGTCTTTTCAAAAAATAAATTTCAAGCTTCACCGTATCTGCTACAATCATAACTCAATTCTCAGGGTAAACCTTTGCTTCTGTTATTTAACTCAGATTAATCTTGACCCCACAAGCAACTTGGGGGCTTGAAATCTGAGAGCCCCTCCACATGTGCTAATGCTCCTCAGAGCCCAATAACTGGGGTTCACAGACGAGAACCCAGGCACAGTCTCTCTGTTCCTTTGTCCCTTGTCCTTTCCTGAGCGATGTTGGGAGCAAGCATGAGTATTATTGGCAAGGCTGTTTGGGCTCTTCAAACGAGAGATGTCAAAGGCAGGATGCTGTGGGGGCTGTCATTATTTTATTCTCAACCACCCTGCAGCCTTTTTGCACCAGACCTCTAATCTGCAATATTATAATGTAGCTGAGTCATATGTCTAACGATTCTATCTTCATCAGCATCCCCAAGGGACACAGGGAGTATAGACTGGAGGGAGACATAGGGTGAGACTGGGAAGACTCAGAGTCTTTAAAAGGAGCTGATTAACATAGCATTGGGGAGAGACTCCCTCCCCTTCTCTTCTCGCCTTTTTTGGCCTCAGAAGGCCAGCCAGCTCCCAGCCTCCGGCCCAGTTGCTGCTCCTTGCCTGGCCAAGCAGGGTATTGTGCTAGGGCATGCACTAAACTTCCCTCTCACCTCTGTATTCATCCGGCTCTTACCATGTCTGCCATGGTAGCTTTTGCACTGCCAAGGCTACAATGTATGAGGATGTTTTTTTACCCCTTGGGTACTATATTTTGAACTCAATAAACCATCGTGAAGAGGCATAGATAATAAAAGTTACCATTTCTTAAATGACTTCTGCTGCCGGGTACTATACATACAATGTCTTATTTAAGGAGGAAGGAGATTTTATTCCAATTCCCTATTTAGGAAATTTGAGGATGAACAAGGTGCACCTAATAAATCATTTACCCAACACATGATGGGAATTTGAATCTGAAGTTCATGGTCCTGCCACTGCTTGTCTCTCCCTACCAGGTCATGGCCTGTGGCGTGGGCAATTGTCTGCCCTTGGCGACACTAGCCAAGACAAAATCACATGCTTTTCTACTTTTTAGCTATCAAAAAAACATAAAAAAAGATAAATGTAAGTATTATATATTAAAATGTCACTCCTATAGATGGTACTAATTTTAAAACACAACTAAGCACTTCTCAATGTAATTAAGTCACTTTCTCTAAGTATGGCTTTATCTCACACTTGAATTTCTAACTCTCAAATTTTTGGTTTGGAATCTTCTCCAGTTCGTCTGTGGCACTGGAATGTACTACAGTTTCAGTACCACCATCACACTGTCAGCATCACGACGGGAGTTCTTCTGTGGTGGCAAAAGGCACAGACTGGACTCCAAGCCTGACTGTCACCTACAGGGGGCGAAGCGCCTCACCAGACTCCTGTAAAGATTAAATGAGTTCCTACATTCAAAGTGTTGAGCAGTTAGATCTCAAGACTTCTCATTATTATTTTAAATACTGTTTTCAACTGTTCCAAAAAAAGAAATTTATTCATGGCTGCTTTCTAATATTGTTGTTCAGCTGCAAGTAGAAAACAACCCACATGTCATTGACTTGAGGGAGCTCTGTGAGATCGGGGAGTACTCTGACAAGTCCCATCTTTGGGCAGAGAACAGAATTAGTGCGGATAATAGCTGAGTGCTGCTTAGCGTTATAATGAGAAAGGACTCAAGGAGAGGGAGACCCTTTTGATACACCTCTGTCTTGTATAATAAAAGTTACCTTATTTTAATAAAAAATCATCAAAGCACTCTCTTTCTACAGTGAGGGGGCATTTATAATTTCAGCAGCATAGTTCCAACCATGGAAAAGAAACTGCATTTTATATTGGAAGAACATAAATAAAAATATTAGTAGTGGTTATGTCTGGATAGCAAGACTCCCATAGTTTTGTTTACTTTTGGGAGCACTGTTTTTTATAATTTCCAAAATATTTGATGAATATACATTACTTTCACATTTAAAAAGTTATAAAAAACAGTTATAGGAATAGTATAAATTAATATCCAAGGTTTCTTCCAGCTTGTCTATTTTCTGTAAACAATTATTTTGACAAAAATCCTAATGTTTTTCCATCATTTTTTTGTGGATACACTCATAAGATTGCCAAACTTAACACTTGTCTTAGTAAGCCTAATTTCAGAAGCAAAACACATGATTTTTCACTTCTCTTCTGCCATTATCCTTCTGGCTGAGACTAAAGTGCAGGGAAATTAGACAAATTCTAGGGAAAACATACAGTTTATGTAAATAAAACCCCAAAAGAAATACAGTTGTACTCAGCTCTAGTTTGGGCAACCGATTATTACTTATTTTGCTTGAAGTTACACAAGTGATTTGATGTGACCTTATCTTGATTTGTAACATTTTGCTTAAACACCTACTCCTTACTAAAAACCACTGCATGCTATTGAAATTTCTTTACTTAATATTTTAAGTACTTGTCAGTCATTATAACTCTTCCAAATGCCTGGAAGACTGAAGTTTAGATTGAACGATGAAGTCAAAAGACTTTAGAACCTTCAGGATCAAATGAGAAGCTAGGAAGATTTTAAAACAATGGTCCCTTTTCACTGCATTTAGTTTTTTTTCTTCCTACACACTATTTAGAAAATTACTTTTTAGAAAACATATGCAGAAATGCCTAGAGTTAGTGAAAAATTCAGGAGTGCTTCTCCAGGGGAGAAAGTCCATTGGTTGTTCATCCAAATTATTATTTAATGATAAACAGGAAAAGTGAGAAAACCTAGCATTAGTCATAGTTCCAGCCAAGGAATAATTATAGTTAACATTTCTGTAGTGTAGATGCTGGTCTAAGCACTTCACACATAATTACATCATTTGATCCTTCTGACACACTTACGGGAGAGGACTTTGTGACCTTCATGTTATAGGCAAAGAAATAAACACCCAGAGAGGCTAAGGGTGTTGTTCAATGCCATAGTCATCAAGTGGCAGAACCAGGATTTGAACCTTAGGCAGGCTGGCTCTAGAGTCTGTGTTTTTACTACTAGGCTATGTTATCCCAACTTGGTTGCTAGCACTAGATGAAAGTGAGTCATGTGGACTACTGGATGAAGCCACCCCCACAGCAGCATCACTGACACCATCATCACCGGTAACAGCCTTAAATACTGCAGATACGTCTATGTCCTAATCCCTGAACATTGAATGTTACCTTATTTTGAAAAACCATCTTTGAAGATGGAATTAATTGGAAGATCTTGAGACAAGGAGATCACTCTGGATAAAACAAGTAGACTCTAAACCCAATGACAAGTATCCTTCTAAGTGAAAGGCAAAGTAAAATTCGAGACAGATAGAGAACATACGGAGAAGAGAAAGAGACAACATGACCATAGGGCAGAGATCAGAGTGAAATGGCCTCATGTAAAGAAATGGTAAAAATCCACCAGAAGCTAGAAGAGGCAAAGAACTGGTTTCCCCTTAAAGTTGCCTGAAGGGAGAAAGGTCCTGCTAGATTTTAAACTTTGGGCCCCCATAATTGTGAGAGGATCAGCTTGTTATTTTAGGCCACTCGTTTGAGGGTCATTTATTACTTGTACTTTTCCAATTTTCAAAGTGCTTTGACACACATGATCTCCTTTTAGCCACATGCTCCTGCACCCTATAATAGTTTAGTTTGGAGACCAACCTTCACCATGAAATGGCTATGGGACCCTGTGCAAGTCAACAGCCTCAATGCTGTATCCCTTTATCTGTAAAATGTGGCAATAACAATGTCTGCTCTGTGCCCCTCCCTCACAAGTGTCATCAGGATTAAAGGGAAAGAACATGTGAATGCACTTTCTACACTGAAAAACTGTCTGACTCTGAGCTACTTTTACTGCTTCTCTTTGGTTGACAATGAAATCATCCCCTGGATGAGGATGAAATCACTGTGCACACACACGGGGAGGTGGCAGGGCGGGCGTGTTACTGCACCAGCTTCACGAGGACCGTCTGCAGTTGTGAACCCTCTCGTGGCTGGGCATGAAAAAGTGGGGAATCAGTGGGAAACTAGGCCAGGGAAGGACAATGAACAAGACTAAGCTCTGCCATGAGTTCAGTCATGTCATAAGCTGAGGATTGGTGAGCTCGAAGGCAGAAAGGACCGTTCCCCACTGGCCCTTGCTCCCTGCATGATGAGAAGCCAGGGACCACCCCAGAAGGTGCACTGGAAGTTCATTTTCCTGCTGACCTTTCAATCCTGAGCCTTGGGGTGATGATGGCTCTGAAAGGTAGTAATTATGCCAATCAAGGTGATGCTTTTGTGAAGCTGACACCTCTCCATTAGGAAATGGACTGAGGCCAGCGGACTCGCCATTGGCCTCAACCAAGAGACAAACAGCTAAGAAATCAATGCCTGGTAAAGCCCTGCACAATTAGTGTCTTCCTCCAGTCATGCTCTAGTGCGTAACGGGAGCCCGTGCACGGGTGGAAAATGGGTGCCACCGTAAGCATTGGGATAGAGACACAAACAATGACAAGGGAGAAGAGACACAATGGGAGAGAGAAGACGAAGAGGGGCAGGGTAACTCAGTGTGCTTTTATGGGGACAGTAAATCTCGGTGGAGGAGGACAGCATGTATTAAGTCAAAGGCACTCCTCTAAGTCCAGTACTAAGCAATTTTCTGATTTTTAATGAGTTTTGTCACTTGCATTCTGTCAAACTTCTTGTCTCCTATTCTGTCCCTCTGCTCTTTATTTAGTCTCCACAGGTAGCCAGAATTCTGCTAAAATTTGGCATCATCAAGGAATAAAATCTTCACTCAGATTATGATAATAACCTTCTAACCATTCTCTTTTTTTTTTTTTTTTTTTTAGCCCAAACCAAACTTTTCTGAACACTTGAACACAGTGATCTTTTTTTAAAAGACAAAGCTGATTGTGTAACCCCCCACCGAATCCCCTCACTGGCTTGCTATTGCTATTGTACTTAAGATAAAATCGAAAACCCACAGCATGACCTGTATCACGCGCTCTGGCTGCCGCTGACCTTCCCAAGACGACCTGGGGCCAGTCTCCCCATGGCTCTGTCCTGGCTTTTCCACTTCTCTTTCCTGGCTTGAGGTCTTCAAACAAGTCTTTCATATGTGTATGTATGCAAATATGTACTCGCATGTATGTGCATGTGTATATACACCAGGTCTGTACGGAAAGTATCCAGTCATGTATTTATTAAAAATAGAGGCATTTATGGCTGGGTATTTTCCAGACAGCCCTTGTATGTATGTATATATGTATGTATGCATGTGTGTGTGTGTGTGTGTGTGTGTGTGTGTGTGTGTGTATTAGACTGTCAGCTGGCACCTATGCCAGATAAATGTAGTATTATTGCTTCAATTTCTTTTGCCAGTTGCTTGAGAGTGCTGGTTGCTCGAGCTCCGGTTAACAGAGAGTTAACAGAGAGTCTACCATATATATGGAAACAGACAACCAAGTTTTATATACATATATCTAACCAAGTAGGATATATTCCCTTTGACTAGAAAGCTCTTTCCCCTGCACTGTGCCTGGCTAACTCCCACTTCCTCTTCTTCCAACACACAGGGAGTTCTTCCAGATGCCCCACTCCCTCCTCTTCTGTTCCGTTCTCCTTAATGTTCTCTCTCATCACACGACTCCTCCCTTAATAGTACTTACGGCAGGTGATATCCATTCTTCATTCCTTTCTGTCTCTCTTCTTCTCTCTCTGTCTCTGCCTCCCTCTGCCCTTCCCCATTCATCTCTGTCCCTCTCTCTTCCTCCCTTCTATTCCCCGCTCCCTTGCTTCCTCCCTTCTGTTTTTCCTTCCTTCTTTCCTTTCTTCCTCGTTGCTTTGCTTCCTCTCCCTGTTCTTAATACAGGTGCAAATATAGAATGGATACGAGTGTCAGAGTCTAGCAATTGTTAAATCACAAAAATAACGTGTTTTTTTTACAGCAATCATCACTGTCTGTCAACTTTAAGTGTCACCCAGACATCTCTAGGTAGTGCATTTTGCTCTGTCATGTGAAAGCATTTCATGGTGCTCAATCATTAAGCAGCTGGTTAAATCAACTCCCTTTCAGGGCTTCTCCTTCCCTGGGGCATCCATGCTTGTAACTCTGTCAAAATGCTTATTTCCGGGAGTCTGGCTGCAGCAGACTTCCCAGATGTTGGTATGCCAGACTAATCATTTTTCTAAAGCAGCACTGGTGTTTTGGAGATACTGATTGACTTTGATCCATATAGGAGCTCTGGGAATTGCAAAATGCTAGTTATGTGGAACTTAGGTCATTGATATTTATTTTTTGCTTGTTTGTTCATTATTTGAACAGGCCCACTGAAAGATGATTTGAGGGCAACTCCAAACGAGGTAACTAAAGTGTTCATTTAATCTTACCTCACTGGTATTGCTTATCCTTATGTCTTTTGCAAATCCATATTTAAAATAATGGTTCATTTGTAGAACTGTGAACTAAGCAGAAATGCAGAAAATCAGAGAAGTTTTGAGGATGGGACTTTAAAGATTACCTCACACAACCCCTCTGAAAGTATTGCTCATTTAATATTTTCTTAATGTAGCATGTGTGCAATCCACCAGAAAATATCTGCAATATTACCAGTGCCCATCAAATGGTGACAAAAGGACTAAGGGAAGGAAACCAGTTGCCCATTTTGAGATGGGAGGGCAGAGGTAGGTGAGAGGGAATAAATATTGTGTAGTGACATGACAGGGAGAAGCTCTGCAAGGAAGGCACAGTCCAGGGTGATTGGCGATCAATAAAACTTAAAAACAGAATGAAATATTTTTATATACAACAACAGGGATGAATATAAAAATAATTTTGTGAAAGAAGCCAGGCAAAAAGAGTACATGCTGCATTCCATTCATATACAATTCTAGAAAATGAAAAAGAATCCACAATGACAGGAAGCAGATCAGTAGTTGCCTGTGACTCAAGAGATTCCTCAAATAACTTGGCATCACCTTTGAACCCTGCTTCTCCCACCCACTCCCTGCCCCATTGACTCGGTCACCAGGTCCCACAGAGTCTACCTTTTTAAGGTTGTTGGTAATCATCCTTTTCTCTCTATTCTCATGGCCCCTCTCTTAGGTCAGAACTTCAAATATTTATCTATACATTATTTTTAGTAGCCTCCCACTGGTCTTTTTACTTCTATTTTCTGTCTGTTCTGCTTTTATCCTCCAAATTGTCAGAGTAGCTATTAAATATTTTCTATCTTTTTAATATTAAAAAAAGAATATAAGGAGTTCCCTGATGGTGTAGTGGCTTAAGGCTTCGGCGCTGGCGCTGTCAGTGCTGTGGCCTGGGTTCGATTCCCAGTCAGGGAGCTGCCCACATACCAAAAAGCAAAAAAAAAAAAAAAAAAAAAAAAAAAGAATATAAAACATTTTTTAAACAATTTAAAAATGTAGATAGTATTTACAAACACTATGTGTCTATCATCCAAAATTAAGAACTGCTAACATTTTGGAACTTCTACTTGGTATATTTTTAAAAAAGAAAAATTACATTGAAATGATCTTTGTTCTTTGTTTCATCTTCGACCCCACCAATGCCTCCCAGTTTGTAACCATGACATATATCTGTATGTATCTATTCAGCTCATGTTTTTATAATTTTCCTAAGTATATGTATTAAAAATTAAATAGTATCTGCAACGTCTCTCACACACCCCTTTCTCTGAGACACATTTCCTTAACTTCCTCCTTCCCAAACATACTTAGACACGCACCCCTCCATAATAAACCTCACCACGTGTTTATCTGTTGATTTCATGTGTGCCTCCTCCACTCCCAAAAATGTCTTCTCATATCCTTGGTGCTCAGTATAATGCCTCCAACAGAATTGGCATTCAATAAATAACTGACAATTGTGGGTGGTGAGAAGCCAACTCCCAGGGTTCTTCCAGGAGAGCCCCAAGTTTCTGGAGGAGGGTAAAAGACCTCTAGGAGGTGTAGAGCAGCTCATGAGTCAGAAGAAACTGCATGGGGTAGCTGAGAAAAGCAGAAGGTGGAGCTTCTTGGCCCATGTGGGCATGGCACGCTCAGAATTGCCATCTTTGAATTCTGAAGGATTCCTCCTGCCATAAGGGACTTGGAGATTACCATCATTTTTTTTTTAAGTTTCTCTGGAAATTTGAGTTGGGTGGGGGTGGAAAAAGCTAGCAATTTTGCAGTCATTGTCAAAATTTTTGTTGAGTATATGTGAGATGAAATGATTTGGATACAAATCATTTGGATATGCTCAAGTCAACATAATTAAATTAAAAAAAATTAAAATAAATGTGTAGGATGTGTCAGGCATGGTGCCTAGCATTCAAATTGATTTAGGAAATAACTCTGAGAGTCCTGAAGAAGCAGAAAGCATCTCCACCTGAAATTCTACACAAGGAAATCCATTAAGCTAGAATATGCAAAGGCAGACAAAGAAAGATGTGAAAATCTGTGCTCACGCACACACACGTGCATGTTTATATCAGCATTTCATCACTGCCTTTTGTGAATAAGGGCATTTCATCACTACCTCTCATAAGTAAAGTGCTACTTTCTTTCCTCTGTAAATGGTCCTGCTCATAATGTTTGTAATAAAATGCAGCAGTAATAAAATATGATGAAAGATAAATGGATATATTTTAAAAAGTGGTTGTACAAAAGATTGTTTATATTTCATGGCAGGCCATTTTTCACACTAAAAGTGGCTAAATTTATCTGCATAAAACAAGATCTTGTTCACTGCTTTTCCTGTAAAGACTTTTGAAAATGCATTGCCTTCCCTATACTTTTTCAGATTTAACTTCCAATCTTTGTATGTTGGACACTGGATATTAACAACTGGCTTATCGTTGGTCCTATCTGAAGGTGAACAACTTCTCCCTGGGAGAATCCTAATTCCTGGAAAACCCACTGAGCTGTGTTTTTAAGAAAAACTCCTTGTCTTCATGTTGGGCCTTGACATAAAACAGACAATAGTGAGTTTAGGGTTCAAAAGACCAGAAGTAAAGAACCTTAAAAGAGATTCTGTTTCTTCCTATTTTTGTGGAATAGAAAGAGTCCCAGGACTGGCCTTTATTGCTTTCTTTCTGGTCCTTTCTTTCTGAGGTTGAAGTCCAGTGAGGAAGAATTATTGTTTGTTTGCTTCCAAACCATCAATCTCTCCCACCTCTCCCCATCCATCCCCTCTCCAGCTGACTAATAAAATCTAAAGACATTTATCAGACATATATACATATTTTTTTGCTTAAACAAAGGTCTCTGGTGGCAAAATCAGAACAAACTTGTCACACACATAGCTTTATGACAATCAACATCAATTTCATCATCTTCATAAATAGAGACATTGTAAGAGTCTTTTACTGATCATTTACTACGTTCCTGGCACTGTCAGAAAAAAACTTTCACATAGTATTTCTTTGAATACTTACCACAGCTTTATGGAGTAAGTAATAAAAATTGTTTACATTTTATGCACGAGGAAGCTAGAACGTAAAAGGCTCAGATGGCCTGCCCAAGTTCTCAGGGAGAGGAAGTAGCAGAGCCAGGACTGAAGGCAGGGCTGCCCCCACAGCTGTGTTCCTCATCACTCTATCCCGCACATGGACACAGCACGAAGCACTCTTCGCTGTTTACGGCTTTTCACTTTGGGCATTTTTGGTGGTAACATCTTGATTCCAGACCTGATTTATGGCCACCCAGAAGTGTATACATTATCTTACAAACTCGTTTTAAGGTTGCTCTAAGCAAAATATAATTACAATGGCCAATCTGTTTTTTAAAGTTTACTCTTCAAAATAAAATATGCAGCAGTTCTTGTCTTCCCCATGTGTGACTTGTGGAGAGTTGATTCTTTGTAATTTTAATTCTGTATTTTCTGTTCCTTAGTTGCTTTTTTACAAAATCTTTATTTGGAAGCACTAAATCAAAGAGGGGGAAAAAATCAATGTGATTTTAAGTGTGGATTGGTCCAAACTGATTTTTAATTTTGTTTCATTTCTATATTTGCTTTTTGGTATGTGGGTAGCTCCCTGACCGGGAATCGAACCCAGGCTGCAGCGCTGACAGCGCCAACGCCAAAGCCTTAAGCCACTACACCATCAGGGAATTCTCATTTTTATATTTGAACATCACTTAGTAATCTAAATATGAGTAATATCCTTCTTGACAATAAGGAATATATCATGAATTACTATATACTTCTTGAAATAGATTTCACAGAAACTTCATTTATACATATCAATTTGAATCCATTTACAATAACAAAAAAAGATCCATGAAGTATGCATGTGTTTAACAAAAATGCACAACAGTGTGCACTGAAAACAACAAAATATTGCTGAGCTAAAAGAAAGAAGATCAAATTCTATAGGAGAGATAAACTATGTTTGTGGATTGGAAAATTCAATATTGGTCAATGCCAGTTGATCTATAACAGGTTGAAGAGGTTCTGAGTATGTTGCCCCAAAATATGCCACTCTGGCGTAAGGATTATTTTGAGCTGAAGGCAATTAAGTGGACATGGGATGGACTCTCTGGTCTTCCCCTATCTGAAAGCAGAAAATAAATCTCCCTTATGATGGTACCTCCCAACATACACACATCCCGACCAGGAAGGGGAGCAGTCTCATACACAGAGATGAGATGGCACTAAACAAAGAAATCTTCCTAAATAGCCCTCATGATGCATTAGTTCCCCCATGTATTTACCTCCCAACAGTGTGCCACACCTGACAACATAAATCTCTTTTCCTTTGTCTTGTCACTTCTATACAAATCTATTGTCTTTAGTTAAAATGCTATCGAAGCCCCAAGTTGTAACCACCCCTTTGAGTTAGTCATCACTGAGTTTCTCCCACACGTATATATACAACTGTACATCTTAATAAATTTCTGTTTGTTTTTCTCTTTTCAGTCTACATTTCAGGTCCCTAGATGGAGAACCTAGGAGGGTAGAAAAAAAAAAGTTCTCTCCTATAGGGTAAAAAAATTATGGTCCATTTGCTGAATCCTGTGACTTGCTTTTATAAATAAAGTTTTATTGCAACATGACCATGTCCCCCCTTTTTTATCTATTGTATGGCTGGTTTTGCACCCTCTTCCCAAGCCTACAATGTTTACTATCTGATCCTATAGAGAAAAAGGTTGGTAGCTTCTGATCTATAGATTTAGCACAATCTCAATCAAAATCCATCAGAATTTTTTTTTTTTGAGGTGAAACCAAGAAGTAGTTTATTAAAAGGAAAATAAGGTGAAACAAAGGGATAGTTTATTAAAAGGGAAAGTACACCCAAAAGAGGTAGGAGTGGGCATGAACAGGAGTGACTCAAGGACCTCGAAAGGCAAGGGGAAAGTGCATTCCTAAGAGGTACGAGCGGGCTCGCGCAGGAAAAGGGCTCAAGAGCCCAGAATGTTTTGTACGTACAAATGGACAAGCTGATTGTACAATTTGCACAAAAATGCAAAGGACCTAGAATAGTTGACAATCTTGAAAAATGACAACAGTAGAGGATCAATACCACCTGATTTTAAAAGTTAACTAGATTGTTTAGCGTTCTGACACTTGGTGTTTTTCCCTAAGCTTTGAGTTTCCTTGTGGATCCTGACCTTAGAGAAGTCATTGTTGGGAGCACCCACTTCCTGGATGAATGTGCATGGGGAGAGGAGACAGGTTTCATTCCATAGCTCCTGTGACGAAGTTCAGTTCTGGTGAAAGGCTGAGTGGGGTGAAGGTATAATAAAACTCAGTGTCCTCCAGGGTTTGCGCAGGTGAGTGCCACTCCACAAGGGGTCCTTCACGGGATGATCTGTGGGTCAAGCAGTCCCTGACTTGAGTGTCTCCCACAGCCCTGGGATTTTTCCACTTTGACCTCCCCTGCTACAAACACTTATAAATCTACTGCTCCTCTTTTCCCTCTATGGCTCAAGCGTGGACAAAAGCAGAATCTTCTTTTTTGTGTTCCATTTACCTCCTGCATCATCCAGGATCCTCTACCTCTTGGCCTTCAAAACAACCTAGGAATCATGAAATATTTTCCACTGTACTGATTATCATTAATTCCTGTTATCAGGTCTGCCCACCTCTGAGTTAACATTGAACAGGTGAGGAGGTAACTCACTTCTCATAATATGTAACTATCCAGGGAGTATGGCATATCTCTAGAAGCAGAGAATAATCTGAATTTGGGGGGCGGGGTGGCATGATGAGCAGAAAGCAATAAGATCACATTGTTAAAGATATACCCTTCAGAGATGGGCAGGAACATTACGGAATGCTTCCCCCAGTACTCTCCAGCCTCCCTGTCTAAGTCAAGTCTCCCAAGAGTGGAAATTGAGTCACTCTGTTTTTTTGTTTTTTCCTCTCCAAAGAAAGGAAGCAAAGCCCTTTATAAACTTGGAAACTGTGGCCTAATTACTTTACAGGTTTTCTTTCTCCGGGTAGGTCTTGTTATCATTCCCTTTAATCAGATTTGGTGATTCTCCTTTAAACTCTCTCCCAGTATTGCGTTTTCTTTTGCCCTATGGCCCACAGCTGGATGTGACATTCTACCAAGGGTCTACTTACGGTCACTACAGTAAGAAGATGATTGTTGCTCTATGGTACTCTTTTAATGTCTCATTTGGTCTCAATCTAATCACTAGACTACATTACTACTGAGTTTGAAATTTTATTTTCTGATTCTGCAAGAATTTTATTTACATATATATGTACATTGGCCAGTATACGAAGTCATTTGAAAATGTCTACCTTTAGTACAAAGGTTGTGTTGCTTTGTTCTTTTATTTTACTGTTTTCCAATGAACTTATCCACGTTGAGAATGGAATCCTCCATTCTGAGAATTAACCTGAAGTGTCATATAACTTCCCTATTGGCTATGCACGTATGTCTTACTGATTTAGAAATTATTCCAACTTCCAAAAGAGGAAATGATTTTTAATAGGGATAGTTTAAAAGTTTCTAATGCATTAGTATTTCTATCTTGGGTGAATATTAAAAATAGGAGTTTCAAGCATCCTGAAGTTATGAAGGTATAGACAAAAAAACTAAACGTAGGAGAGCGAAGGAGAAAGCACTGTAACTTCTACTTAACACATGTCTATTCAGGCTATTGAAGAGATGTTGGGAGCATAGGTCAACCACGATACAAATGACATCCTGAGGGAAGAAAGGGACTGAGGACTGGGCTGTGGAACACAGCCATCTCTGTCATCCCATCTTCGCTGCTGAAGTGCTTTTTGCAGAGGGAAGGCTTGTTTTCTCTAGCGGTTAGTATACAAAAACATATGCATTTGCAATCTCAAAAAATAAAGTGGACATAAAATCTTAGTATTATTTCTTTTCTACCACTTCAGTGTGGCAAAAAGATATTCTGTTATTTTTTGAGGTTTCACTGCTTGAAGATCAAGTTGGGCTAACAAACATCATTATTGACACATAAAAAGGAGAAATTTTAACAACCCATGTTGATCATGATTGCCTAAGCATTTTAATAAATAACCCCAATATCTCTCATCACAGTCATTGGGACTCTGCTATGGGTGAGGTGGGGTGGGAGGCTTTCCTCTACTCAATCATTTGGGCTCCTTACACCTGGAGGTTTTGCCATCTTCGGGGTACCCTGGGGTCACCTGGATCCTTTGCATCTGGCTGACAGAGAAGAAGCGGGAGAGAGTAGAGGACTGAACCTGGCAGTGATGTTCATTGCTTCCATCCACATGCTTTTGGGCTAACTGCAAGTAAGACTGGGAAATCAAATGTACTGTGTGCTCAGCAAGAAAACAGGGTTGGTGAGCATCTAGCCAGTCTCTCTCATATACTTTATGGAGTAAATGCTTTAAAAATTCAAATTAGTTCAAAAATTTGAATATGGAAAGAGTTCACACTAAAAAAATGAAACCTAATATTTTGGCTTCTATCAAAAACGTGAGATCTAACAGATCTTCTGGGCCTGCATTTCCACTTGACCTTAAATGGCTGGAAATAAGTAGCAGCTGTCCCCTTAGCCGGGGGCCAGCTCTCCAGGTCTCCCTCCTGCCTGCTTCACTCCCTGGTCTGCCCAGTAGTACCAGAAGGGATTTATACACTTGCATTCTCAGGTCTGCGCGATGATTTAATCTTTTCTATATTTTATATCTTGTCATTAATTTTTATCATAACGAGTAACTGCAATGGATTGATTCGGGCCTGCAGTTGTTAGATTATGCTTTAGATCATGGTAAAACTACTACCCAACTCTATCTGAAACTCCCTTTCTCTGTAAAAGTCAGGGCCAATGTCCAATTATGAATTAAAGGAGATATGCTATTTTTAGCCTAATCCTTTATTTAGTCGTAATTCATATTCTTAATAGGGATGGTAGTCTATCAGAAACACCGCTGAATGTGAAAACTTTGCTTTTTTAATTTCTTCCTAGGACTTAATGCTTGCTGGGCTTGTAATTTGAATATCCTTTTTATGGACTAAGACCCTTCACAGAAAAGCAGGCCTCAGACAACAGAATGGTCCTTCGGTTGACAGCCAAACAGTTTACAGAAATACAATCTACTGCACTGTTAGAGATCATTGGCTATTTGGGGAGGGGGTGAGGTTGGATAGAGCTGGTATAGTTGTAAGAAAACCCACCTTAAATCAAAGACAGGCCTCAGTATAGCTCCCCTATAGTTTTTTTAACTGAATTTGAAATTGTTTCACAATTGAAATTTGAAAAATCAAGTTATATCGAAGGGCGTGGGGAGGTGGGGAAATTTTAAATGATAGATATAATGCTTTGTTCCTTTGTAGAATTCTGCCTATAAATATCTAGGAGTTGAGTGTTAGAAGTTTTCATGTTATTCTAAAAAGAAGGAACTAGATTATCAAATTTAAAATTGAACAAACTGTTTACAAGTAAAATACTTCAACACCATAGACAGGTGGGAATACAAACACACCTAAGGCCAATGAACACTTACAGAATGAAAGCACAATATTATATTGAGAACTTTATCGTTTTTGTTGGTTTTTTCCTTAACTGAGCAGAGATTAAAGTATTATTTTAAAAAATCACCTGAGGGTATTTTAATATGTCTGATAAAATTACTTATGCACAAAATGCCAGCCTTTCTACCACTTCTCAGTTAAGAGGTCTGGATTTATACAGAAGATTTATATAAATTCTGTGGAGAGAAGTTTTAAGTGGATTTGTGAAAAAAACTAACCAAAGAACTGATTTTGTTTTTGATTTTTATTATGGATTTGGATAAGGGGCATAAATGGTTGTTGCAATTTTACAGATGAATCAGTGCTGAGTACCAGGGATTCAGGAAACAATCCTGGTGGAGACAGAGGGAGAAAAAAGATCTCGTGTGAGAGTAAATAAAACAGGAAAAAACTTTTTTAAAATCACCTTGAATGCAGGGCAGAGGGGTTGTCCTTGGAGAATGAGAGCTTACTGGATGATGTGAGCTGAGAGGGGCCTGCTGAAGAGGACCAGCTCCCAAGTTACTTACCCACCTCAAAATCCTTACACAATGCTAGGAAATGGGACTTACTATTCCCTTGTCCCAGATGAGGAAATTGAGACTCAGACAGATGGATCAACTTGCCCCAAACCCGTAAACTAAATAATCAGGGCTGAAGGAATTCAAATTCCAGGCCCCAGGCACTAAGGTCTGAGCTGAGAAAAACAAGGAGTGAATGTAGAGAAACAGCACACTGAGAGACACTCAGGTGGAAAGGAAATGGACAGCAAGCTTAGATGTTAAATGTGATTCACTGACTAGAGACTACAAGGAGGAAGTTTCGGAAAGCCTGGGGCAAAGTGGGCTGAGGGATGGAGCAATTCTCCCTCCAACTCTGGGAATCTGAGTCCAAGAGTGTGGGCTTAACCTCAGGGTACTTGGTACCAGAAGGATACCTGCTGGACAGATTCCAACAGAGCAATACAAACAATAAGGGAACAGAGATTTATCTGTTGGAAAGATACACGAATCTAGGTACCTCCAGTTTGCTGGAGTGGGGACGGGGGTACCATGAACGGTAACTCTGAAGTTCAAGAGTGATTAGCCTGAGTGGGGGTGTACCTGGGAGTTCAACATGATGAAAAGTGGACAATAAACCTGATAGCAGAAAATACTTTTTGGAAAAGTTACAAGGTAACTCCTTGAGGCTCCGATGTCTCTTGCTTTCCCCGATTTACTCCTTTTCTGTGAGTCCCAGTATCTCCTGAAGAAACCCATCTCCTTTGCTGCCAGCAGCTGCAGAAGGTGGGACTGGCCCTTGGGGAAGTTACTCCAGGAGCAGCCGGAAGATCCAAATGGGTTGGGCAAGGTGACTCACTTGCTTTTCCTCCCTTGGTCATATCTATGAGTCATACAACTTTCATCCAGTCCAAAATAAGGGAAATTAACACCAAAAAGCCTATGATGTTGTTATCAAATATCTAATGAAAAAGAAAAATCCCCTTTCAAAGGATCCTTACAGAAAATGTTTATTTAGTCTTTTCATTTTGTTGCCACGTCTTTGATTTATCAACAACCAGGAGGTGGGATGAGGAGGAGGGAGGCTGGAAGGAAGACAGAGAAAGATCAAGGTGGCTCAGTGCTGCTGCTGCAAGGCGGTGACTCACACTGCTCACCCACAGAAAGAAAAGGCGAATAGTCCTGCTCCTCCCCAGTAAGCAGGACTCTTTCCTTCCATGAGTCAGGCGTTCTAATCAACTGGGTGCTTCTCAGCTCTGTGACTATAGGAGCACAATGCCCATGTCCAGGTGGCTGGGCACAGGATAAGGTGGTGGGTGATTTATGAACATGGACTTTGACATCACATGAGTGTGGATTTGAGCCCTGGATCTGTCACTTATTAGCTATATCATCTCAGGCAGGATCCTTGACTGCTCTGAGATTTAGCTTTCAGATCTGTAAAGTAACTATTATAATAAAAATAACAGCAATGGCAATGCTAACAAGTCCACCACTGACTGAGGTTCTCCTCTATGCCAGATGTTGTTTTTTGGACTCTACACATATTACCTCATGTTATCTTAAGAATAAGTCTAGATATAGGTGCTAATATTATCCATGGTTTATAGATGCGGGCCTGAGAGACAGGGAGCTTAAGGACCTTGTCCAAGGTTATAGGATTAGAAAGTTGCAGGGGCAGCCCACCTGCCTCCTCAGGTTGTTGTGAGGCACTAGAGGTAAAACAGCTAAAAGACTTAGTTTTCAGTAAATATATAGTATTTTCACTTATTTTTAAACTAAAAGCAAAGAAGGAAGAACTCCCTTTTCAATTGCCCCAATTACCTCTTGCTTTTTAAATAAATAAATGATTCTCTTCACTGTGAACATCCTGTGTAAAAGTAATCCCAGTCCCCCTCATTTTTAAACCCAAATTATCTAAAGTTCCTAAGGATGATTTGGGAAAGAGCTGTGAACAACATCTGATTGTAAACTAGTACACATTCCTCAGTTCTATTCAAGAAAATGCTCTGTTTTGACAATCAACCAAAGTTAACCATGCAAGAACCATTGAAAGTTTACTTTCAGCAAACACGTTTACAAATCCAGGACACTTACAGCAAAATATAATGTCTTCTCTACATGCACACCACACAGACATATATATATACATGTGCATGTACACATGTACACACACACAAACACACCCTCTAATTTGATGGTCAAGATGATTAAACGTTTTTTAATTTATTAGTTTGACATTGGTTAGTAATTACATAGGTTCCAGATGCACACTTCTATAATACATCGCGTATACATTGCACTGTGTGCTCACCACCCAGAGTCCGTTCTCCTTCCATCACCACGTATTTGATCCTCCTTTACCCTCTGGTAACCAGTAAACTAATGTCTGTGTCTATGAATTTTTGTTTCTTTGCTTGTCTTTTTATTTGTTGCTTTCAGTTTTATATCCCATATATGAGTGAAATCATATGGTTCTTAACTTTTTCTGTCTGATTTATTTTGCTTAGCACAAAAATTTCAGTATCCATCCATGTTGTTGCAAATAGCAGTATGTCACCTTTCTTATGGCTGAGTAATATTCCATTGTGTACATGTACCACAGCTTCTCTATCCAGTCGTCTATCAAAAGATACTCCAGCTGTTTCCTTGTCTTGGCAACGATGAATAATGCTGAAACGAACATTGAGGTACATATATTTTTACAGATAAATGTTTTCAGATTTTGGGGGTAGATATCCAGAAGACGGATTGCTGGGTCACATGGTTATTCTTAATTTTTTGAGGAACCTCCACACTGTTTTCCATAGTGGATCTACTAATTTACATTCTCACCAGCAGGGTATGAGAATTCCTTTTTCCCTATAGTGTCTCTAACACTTGTTATTCCTTGTCTTGTTGATAATGGCCATTCTAACAGGTGTGGTTTTGATTTGCATTTCCCTAATAACTAGTAGAGTTCAGCGTCTTTTCATATATCTATTAGTCATTTGCTTGTCAAGACCATTTGTAAAGGTGAGCAAAGCCTTCTTACCCAGCATGATTACTGTGCATCTTGGTTGATGTATTAACCATACACTGGGTGGAGTAAACAACAGAAATTTATTTTTTCACAGTCCTGGAGGCTGAAAAGTTTAAGATCAAGTTTCTGCCAGGGTTAGTTTCTGGTGAGAACTTTCTTCCTGGCTGCAGATGGCCACCTCTTCACTATGTTCTCACACGGCCATTCCTTGGTGTGTATGGAGGAGAGAAAGAGATTCTTTCTATCTTCCTCTTTCTTCTTAAAAGGCTACAAATTCTATTGGATTAGCACCCTACTCTTATAACCTCATTTAACTTTAATCACTTCCAAAAATCCCTGTCTTCAGTTACAGTTACATTGAGAGTTATGAATTGGGGTGGGGGGCACAATTCAGCCCATAGCAGTTGGCTAGTCTGAACTGAATTCCACCCTGGGTCCATGTAGCTCAAAGATTCATTCATGATTTATTCAAATTTTCTTCGGATTGTTGTTATCTCTAGACCAGTAATTGCCAAATGGCTCTGAATCATGTGTGGGCATAGCTCATGAACAGGTTAAATGTTAAAGATAAGATCTCTTGGTAAAGCAGAGTGAAAAGAGTCTTGGAATATAGGGTGGTGGTGTTCTTTCTAAAAATAAGTCTTGGTGGCTATTGTGCTCCTAAAACTGAAGGCATTTTGGAACATAAACAAGGGACTAAAAGCAAAAGTTAGATCTGGAAAGGAAAGAGCCCATTCTGCAGAAGAAATGTTCTTTCCAAACAGTTTGCATAATTTCCTATGTTGCTTTCATGCTACAGAAAATAAATGCTTAAGTACTTTGGATGACTATGTAGACCAAATTTTCACATAATCTCTGAAATATCATTGGAGATGGATTAGTTAATTTAAGGAAACTTGTTAATTTTCCTTTCATGAGTAATTCAAAATTTTGGAAAATATGTGTGAGGCAAATGTGATAACCACTACACTAGACACACCTTAATTTTGGAAAATATAAATGTGCTCCTTTCTTGCTTTTGAACTTCCATACGTTTTCCTTTTGGCCACAGGGATACTCAAATGGTGATGGTAACTTTGTACAGGTGTTGATGGGGGAGTAGGGAGACTAAAGCTATTGGACAAAAAAATTTAGAATTTTCCATTTATAAAAGCCCAGATACTATTTATTACCTTCTGGTGTTCACATAGGACCTTTAGAAGGCTACTGTCTTGGGAGAGCATTTTCAAGAAAAAAATTTTAATCTCTCCTTTAAGAAACAAAAAGTAGAGACCCTAGTGGTCCTTCCCAACGGGTAGAAAAGACTTACTCTTCCAGGGCAGTAAGGCTATGGATTTGCCACTGAATAGTGTAAAGGTGATAGGATGTGGGTTAAAATTAAGTCTTAAATCAGATAGGACTAAGTGTTAAATTCATTTAATTATGTACTAGGAAGGGTATCAAGTCAGATTAGTAATGGAGTGACATTTTACATTCTCTCTGTAGTTCTGGAATACAGTGTGAATGTGCATTTTGCTTCATTTGCTTCCTGTATTATGAATGACTGTGTGTGTGAGTGAGTGTGTGTGTTTGTGTATATGGGGGGGTCGTGGGTGTGGGAGGGAAGGGAATGAACTGAAATATAGTTTCATTGGGAACATGCTTGCAACACATTCATCTATTAAAATGGAATTTCAGTAAACATAATAACCAAAAACAAAACCCTGCAGAAGGTCCAAAACAAATGCTCTATTGAATATAGCAGCCCGCCTCCCAAAGTGAGTGAGATCTGCAAATGCAGTTTAAGGCAAATCTCTCCACCACCATCCCCACCACAGCACCTGCTGAGCTCTCACTCTGTACCTAGTTTTTACTATTCTCTGCTAAATGCTTTATGTGATTGTATTAGTCAATTTCTGCAGCAACCCTATGAGATGGTGCTAATTATCATCCCCATTTTAAAGATGAGGGAATGAAGGCTCATAGAGGAACTAAGTATTTAAGCCAGGACTCAAGACAATGTGGCATGAGTCCCAAAGTCCGTACATGTTTTCCCCACTATGCCATGTTATTTTCTCACTGCTTTCAGTTTTGGAAAACTTTTTAGTATCGCTGAAGTTCAATTTTGGGGCTTTATATTCTCTAGGATCCATGTTGGTGGGACTCACAGCAAGTGGGGTCGATGCAGAAGAAGCCTGCTTCACTTCATTTTCCATGATATTTCATCAAAGTTTTGCAAAGCATCAGAGTGTTTCGTGTACTATTGGCAGGAAAGAGTGGCTCATTAGCTCCAATATTACTGAGCATTTACCACATGCCAGGCCTTGTGCTAAGCCAGTCTGTGTGTCACTTTCTTGACTCACCCTGACAACCCTATGAGGTATAAACTATTTTTATTCCCATTTTGTGGATCAAAAAATCGAGGCACAAGTTCACATGACATTGCCCAAGGTTACTTGTTAGATTTAACTGCTCAGATGCTACCACTTATGCTTCATTTATAAGTATATGTAAGAGTCATGCCTGGTCACTCATGGTGATGCCTACATGAACAAATCCTTCAGCGATGATAATTCCTGTTAAGAAGTTTAGCCCTACTCAAGACCAAAGCCAGATCTTCCCCTCTGTGGCTTGCTTTTGCCTGGTATGGTAGCACACTTTTGTCCTTGCCTGGGTGTGAGGACAAGTGTGACCCCCACACACCTCCAGAAGGGTTATGAAGTCTTTGACAAGGACCGTGCTTCCTCAGCCTCCACTTTCCACAAGCATTTGCCTTTTGGTGGGGCTCCCTTCTTCCCCGTCAGATACTCAGGCACGTTTTTCTCATCACCTTGCTCCTCCTTCCTAGGACAGGCTTGGACACCAGACATTTTGTGGGGATCGTTTATATTTCGCCTCGAACATATTCACACTGAAAGACCACATGCATTTGCTTATGTACTCATATTCTGTGCTTTTGTTTTTCAGTGATGGTATTGTAAAAGGGATTTTTGGCATCCATGAATATCTGGGAGCGTCTGAGGGAAGGTATAAAGGGAGTTCTATATTTTGCTTGAGAGTTCACCTGATTCAGCTTGTTCATGTAAAAATCGAGGCTTTACTTCAGAGCCCCTGCCACCTCTAGCACATGACTGTGAAGACTGTTCCAGGGGCTCCTGCCCCCTTGCCCAGGACATCTGCTGGAGGCTCCTTTGTGACGTCCTGCTTCTACTTATGCAGTTCTGGTCCTCTCTTCCGGTGACTCTCTTGCAATTCAGCATCTCTCCTCTCCTACCTCTGCTTCAAGACTGAAGGAGGCATATTCATCCTAATTTCAGCTGGTAAAGTACCGAATGAATTTTCTTATCTAATATCCTGAAACACATCTTTGTACCTCTGTCTTATTTTTATTCCTCTCTGGGTATAAAGTTTCTGATAGAGAAAAGTGCCATTAGACAATATGTCCTCGTTAGCAAAGGTTTCCAGTATTTTATTAAGTTTCTCTCTGGGAGTATTTAACAAATTTCAGTTTTGATAGTCAATTCCAAATACATTCAACTCAGCAAAGAGACAGCAAATGTCACCAACTCTCCTCATCTGGTCTGACCAAATCTCTCATATGGGATAAAGTAGGCATGCACCAAAATACATTCATAAAAAAGCCTGCTGACTTTTGTAAACCCAAGTGCTTCCAGCCAAACGCTGACAGCTTTGAGCTTTTCTTCTTACTAAAGCCAAGGATTTTGCTTTTGAATCTTAGCTTTATGTGCTTCCATTTTTTTTCTCAACCTAATTTGTCCAAATTTTGCTTAAGTTCAGTTGTGCTTCCTGGCTACAATGCCCATCTGCTCCTTAGGTCACTGTACAAGTCTTAATCATTCTTTAAATCCTAGATTTTAGTCCACTCTTCTGTGAATCTTTTCAGATCTATTTGCCTCCCCATTCCTTTCTCCTTTTTGGAAACCTCATAACACCCATTAAGTGAGTAATTTATTTTCGTATTTATTCCTGTACTGCCTGGACCTATTACTTCCACGTATGGATCGTTTCTCTTTTCAGTAACACTGCCTGTTTCTTACGTGAAGGTACTTTTGTCTTCCCATATGCAAGTTCCTGTATGAAGCAGACATTTAATAAATGCAAACTGAATGGATGAGGTGCATTTGGACTGTTGCAAAGGGTTGACCCTAGAGTTGATTCAGAAGAAAGTACAGCTCAAAGAAATGTTTATTGTTTTGCCATTTCCTGGTAGTGGAAAGTCCCAGCCAGTTATCAATTAATAGTGAGTATCAACAACGATTTATCTAGTGCTTAACAGGGGGTGACTGCTGGAGATAACTCCACAGACAGAGCCCATTGTGAAACAGCCTGAGTTCTCAGGTTAACCACTTAACTCCTGCAATGCCACATGTGAAAAATATAAGCTGTCATCAGTCTTATATGATTTAACCAGGCTACGTTCCACATTTCAGAGGTGCAACAGGCTGATACAAATGTCATTGGGCTCCTGACTTTGTGAGTTCGTGAGTTTAAGGTCTTTGGGTGAAAAGCAATGATATAAACACAAAGAAACCATTATTAGGATCATTATATTGATGTTCCCATATCAATTCAGAGGAGGATGAGACAAGGGCAGAACTTGGGCAAGTGACAAGACATATTAGCAGTGGGAGAAACAGTGCTGAGTAAACAGCTGTAAATTCCTGTCACTGAACCTTGTTAATGTTTCACAGAATACTTTGTCCCTTCAAGCAGGCTACAAAGCAAGAATGAATTCACACAGCCTCCTTGGAAGTCAGTGGGATTTCTCTGTTTCTGTGGAAGATCACTAATCACAAGCTAATGTGATGTTCACCAAGCTAGATTGAGAACCAGGCACCACTTTGCTTAGCAGCTTAGAGGAAACAGCTACAGACAGAAGAGCCAGACAAAAACAATGCCTGGTTTTCCCAGGGCTTGAAAGAAAACTGTAGCTGGGCTAAGGGAAGCTACCCATCTCTTTTTGGGGGGATTTATTTTTGTTCTTCCTGCCCCATTTCGCACCCTCGCACCCTAGGTTTTCCAGGCTCTGATCTTCCCAGAAGAGAAGCATGTTATAGGCCATTTCTCAATGTGGGTAATTGAGGAAGTAAGCTTCAAAAAACATGAAGTGAGGATATGATTTGGGGGCAGAATCCAAAAATATTAACATTTTGTTGAACATAAATGGCCAAGGGGCTGATTTCAGTAATAAGTTTCAGGGAGAAGTTTCAAATTGTCATGACTGATGCTAATTCCCAGTGGATTAAAAACACTTCTAATTTTTCCTAAGGACATTTCAATATTGGAAAGGGTGTCAATTTAGAAACATAAATTAAATATTGTCTTTAAGATGAAATGAGGCCTCAAGGAATTAAACAATTGGCCATTAAATAGGATTTTTCTCAAATAATCCTTGAACTATGTGTTCTAGAAAGAACTGTGTGTACACAGTGCAGGGAGAGGGATAGGGGGAGAGGTGTGGAGGAGGAGGACACATCTTTGAGGAATGTGGCTCTGGGGTATCCAGACAAATTGCTACAAAGGAGGAATCTTACGGAAGAACTGAAAAAATGAACTCAGTCTCTTGAGGTGTCTGGGCCAAAATGCATTTTATGACTTTGATGATTAAAAAAAATAAAAAAACCTATATATTTTGAATGTTGAGATAATGAAGATCAAAGCTACAAAATTTGGAGGCAAAGGAAACTGCTGTCATCTTTCAAGTTTTGGAAAAGAAATGATGAAATGACCTTTGGATCACATGGCTGAAAGTAGATATTTGGGTACCTCAAAAAAGAAAAAATAAGAATTGCAAATCTGTACTTAGAAAATTCATCATAATAATGTAGAAAAAGCATATAATTCATGTTGCATGAAAGTAGTTTAAAGTAGGAGTTTACCATTAAGGAAATAACCACTGTAAGTAGGGATATTTATCCACTGGTTACAAACCTATTAAATTATTAGATGAAAAATATACCAACATAAATACATACAACTCTTTTTCACCCATTTACTTAAAGAACTACTTTAATAAGTATTGTTTAATTATGTTCACATCACTCCTGAGATATTGATTAGAGCAAGTTTTATCCCCATTTTATAGTTTGGGAAGGCAGAACACACAGAGATTAAGTAGCTTCATAAGGTCAAGCCAAGTTGATAGCATTTCCCAGGACTTGGTCTTTAACACCAAGAGTTACTGGAACTCTCTACCTGAACATGAATTGCCCCCAAACCATCTCCTTTGACATATCTAGACCTACTAATGAATGGATATCAAAATGAAACTCGACAGATCCTCAAGTGTGAAGGAAATCAAGAAATACAATCTACAGTCATAATTATGTTTTCTCCAGGGTGGCTTCAGGATGCTCAAATGAGTATCTATGACAAAGAGGCATTCCTATGAACTGCTGAAGGTTTGAGAGGGATAGCTCATTAACTCACTGTGTGCTGGGTCTTTTAGTGCATTTACTTGGCTTCAGAAAGCAGGGCCTTGAGGGTGTGGGATGAAGACTTTAGAGAACTGTGGGTGAGACACTCCAGCATACGAGACCACTAAGACCAAGTCACTGAATGGGATTCTGGACAGCCCAAGGGCTCCTGTGGAGGTGGTCAGAGCTGGAGAAAGGTACCCCAAATTGGGAGTGGGTACAGAAAGAGAAAGTTAGAGAAACCCTGAAAAGGGTTGTTTATTTTTCCACTTCTGCCAGTCCTTGGGGACCACAAGACTACTACCAAACAAGTTTTGAGGACAAGCTGGGCTGGGTTTTGGAAGACCCATGTGATTTCAGACAGGTTATATAACCTCCCTGAGCACCCATATTCTCATCTATAAAATTAAGAAATTAGACTCAGTGATGTCCTTCCCACTCTAATATGTTAGGGTTTCATGAAGAAAGTCTTAATTTAGCACCTAGAAGGATCTTCAGCCCACAGGAAGTTACTCCATTCAGAAGGAACTGGCCTTTAGTCTTTTTCTGGACTTGTGCAGGAATTTATCACAACAGTTAGGGTTGGGCTTTGTTGGTTGCCAGCTGTCTGGAGAGTTCTGAGTTGATGTTGGCATTGTCCTCAGCTGGACAAGTCAGGAAAGAGCTGCAGTCGCAGAGAAGGGACACTGGGGGAGAAAAGTGGCTCAGAAATGCAACTGTTCTCCCCATTCAACTCTAAGTCCCCAAACTGGGCTCCTATTGTGGAAATTAGACCTTTGAGCAGTGTTCCATGTGTTTATTCTACTTGTATCAAAGAGGCTTTCATCTCCCTAGAGCAAATTATTAACACATTCCACCAAAGATGTGAGGGTGGAGGCTGGCCTTGAAGAAAAAAATAATCACATCATAATAAAGAACTGCCCGAAATATGAACTTAAGAAAAACTAACATAAAAGTACCTACTTTTAATGACAGTGGTTGGCCATAGGCCAAGGTTCTTGTGCCCAGGGGAGCATGGCTGGCCAATTCCTTATCCGTAGGCTGACCCTTCTGTGCCCTAGAATTTTCCATTTGAAGGCTGGTGGTGTGGGAGGTGGGGGCCTTTGCAGGTTCAGCAGGTTGAGTCACTTAACAGCCGGTTGCCTTCCCCTTAGCTGGAGACCAGATTTTGTTGGCTGAGTGAGCACTGACTCTCAGTTCCAGGCAGTAAATCTTTGCTTCTCAAGATTATTTGGTTGGAAAGAGGTGAGGAGAAAAAAAAAACAAACCCCCAAACTCTCACATATATCTGAGGAGAAACAGACATAAAATAAGCAGAGCCATGTTTCACTTTCACTAATGGATTACTCCCTAAGGCAAAGGGCTGTGGGGAATAGTTTCTAGATAGAGATTACACCATTTTCTACACTGAGTTCACTTGATTTACAGGAGTCATTTGGTGCTCAGGCATCTCCTTTGAGATATAGCTTGAGTATATGTGGTAAGAGGGCCTAGTGTGAAAGAGAATACAGGGAATTATTTATTGCTGTTGAAAACTAGTACCCAGCGTCTGACTTTGTTTTTGTTTGCCTTTTTAACGATGTCTCCAAGTAACACCAAAATATATGATACCACAAATCTCACGTCCAACAACTGTAACTGCAAGATTCATGAACAGCAATGAATATATTGTTTGACATCAGCGTCAGTTGTCTCCTTTGGGGGTAGAGGAAGAGCAGAAGGAACAGAGAAATTGAGAATACAAGTGGAACTTGAAATACTTCATGCAGCTAAGCAGCCAGAGGATCTTGTGTAAAAAACACTTGAGGATTTTTGGCCCTCTGCTTCGCCATCTGAAAACAAGCATTTGCCCATGGTGTGAGGAGTGACTGCTAACACTGGTGAAGATGACTGAATGTCTTTTGTGATGACTAAAAACACTCCACTGAAGAGAAGGGGGCTAAGAATGCCACCATTTTACTTGTTTCAGATGTAGATATTTAAACTTGGCTAATCCTGAGAAGTATCATTTGGACAGCTCTTCTCACAATACCTGTGGTACTGCTGTAATTATTTACAATTACTGTATTCAGAAACTGAGGCTTAGCATGTGTGTAATTTGCCTAAGTTTCCCCCTCTACCATCCTTACTCTACACCTCTGGTTCCCAACAAGTGGTCGTTCTCTACTCCAACCCCTTCCTGAGGATGGGAGGCCCTGTAGGCAGTATCTGGAGACATTCTTAGTTGTATCAGTTGAAGGGGAAAGTGCTTTTGGTATTTAGTACTTTCCTGTGAGTCCAGTAAAGGGACGGTGTAAAATCTAGACAACACAGGACAGCCTCCCACCACCAGCACAAAGAATTATCTATCCCAAGAGCGCCAAGGTTGAGAAAACCTTCCCTACATAGTCTTACTTTAAAAATCTTCTTTGACTTCAATTAGCATTTCTACAACGACAACTCTCAAATCCATTTATTTTTATTATTTCCCAAACTCGGTACTCTTATTACTAATTGCCTAGCAGAGACCTACCTGGTTGTTATGTGGGAAATTTAAAGACAACATGACCAAAATTAATCTTCCCCACCTTTCATATTCTAATCTTGATCATAGTCATCGTATCAAATAATAAAGTGGAGAATTTTGTTCATCAGGAAATCTCCATGTGAGAGTAAGAAGAACTTGTTTTCTGGGTGTGTGGTCCCTCCCTAGGAGTAAGAGAGGAAAGCTGTATGTGGGGTGCTACATGAATCTTCTTGGTCCTCTTTAATCCAAAATAAAGATGGTTTCATGTTTAAGTTTACTTTTACTTACTAGACTGTGCTTATTTGAAAAGAGACTCCTTAACGAGATTGGGTCACGTGGATATTAAAAGAAGGAATGAATGAATGAGTGATGAAGTAATTGAGAAATAAATATTTTTTCCATCTCATTCAAACTCTAATTCTCACGTAAGCTCTGTCATCATTAAGACTATTTCTAGCAAATGTTTTCATCCTTTACAGGCATCTAACTGCATGTTGAATCTCTCCACTTGGAAGTTTAAAAGATTTTTTTAGATGTAAAGTCCAAACTGAGTTTCTGATCCTCCCCTACCCCAAACCTGCTCCTACCAGAAGTTTCCCTACCTCAGCTGCTCAGACTAGAGACCTAGGACCCATCCTTAATTCTTCTCTCTCTCTCTTTCTCTCTCCTCCCTCTTCTCCCTCTCTCCCCGCCTTATATAACTAGTTGCTAATGCTGTCAGCTTGACCTTCAAAATGCATCCGACATCTAAATACTTCTGGCCACCTTCATGGCCCTCACCTTGCTCTACGTCACTATCATCTCTCACCTGCAGTATTACAACAGCCTCGTCTTTCTGTTCCTGCCCCCTTCACTCAGTCCTCTAACCGTGCAGCCAGCGTGATCCTGTTAAAATAGAAGTCAGGCCACATCACTACACTTCAAACCCTCAGAGGTCCCCTATTTCATGCAGAGTAGAAGCCAAGCACTGTCAAAAGCTCTGACAACTGCATAAACTGGTTCTTTATTATTTCTCTGTCCTCACCTACTACCAGGCTCCCCACTGATCCTTGTGCCTTGACCTAGTTACACTGGTTTCCCTGCTAATCCTCAAATGCAGTCACACTCCCGCCTCAGGTGCTTTGAACTTGTTGTTTCCTCTGCCTGGACACTTCATCCCAAAATGTTTACACGACTCCTTTACTTCCCTTGTGTATTTACTCAACTGTCACTTTTTCACTCAGGCCTACCTTGACAACCTTACTTAAAATGGCAATGCCCCAAATATTCCCTGTCCCCTCTTCCTGCTGTATCCTCCATAGCAATTTGACCACATTATATATTTGGCAGATGAGATGTGTTTATTTTCTACCTGCCTCAGTTAGGATGTTTGATCAGTCAGGGAAGGGATTTCTGCTTGCTCATTTTGCTGCTGTATGCCCAGGACTTAGAATAGGCTGGTGTTTGGGAGGCTCTGAGAAATATTTAACTATATTAAAACAGGTTCTTTCTTGTATGAAAATGCAGAGGTATAGAGCATTATACTACATGCTTTCCTTCCCTCATTGCTTACCCTCATTCGCTTCTCAAGTTTACACTTGCTGCTTATTTATTGAACTGGATACTTCTTGGACATGGCATGACCAGGGACCACATTCTATTTTCAGGGTGCAATGAAAGTTCCTGGACTAGAAGCACACCTAGTATTGCAGAATCCTGTATTGCACTAGTGGTGAATTCACTTCAAACTCTTTTTTGTGTCTTGAGCATCTTTATGTGGCTGGCATTCTTAGCTCATCTTAGATCTCTGCTTGAGAAGCCTTAATAGAAATCTGGGATTCACTATTCTGCAAGTCCGTGAAAAAAACACAAGGAAATCCATTAGGATTTTTCTAAGTATTTTAAAATTATTGCTCTTCAGTCAGTGAGGCACTGTGATTATAATGTAAATGCATGGTTCTCAAAGACATAATTTTCAAAAATGCAATACTAGTGATTATATTTAGATTTGCTTCTTATCTAATAACCTATTGACAAGCACTATAGGATGGAGAAAACATAGATACTAAGTAACTGGAATGGTTTGGGTAAGATTCTGAAGGAATGCGACACAGGATGAATAAGTTTTAAAGGGAAAGCAGGGGCTGGTCAGAACCTCAGTGTATAAATCAAGGCTGCTGGAGTAGCGAGTCAATAGTTGGCACTAGATGCCGAGCCAGGTACTTTCCAAATGTCACAGGACAAGTGATATACAAAGAACTTCACAACAGACTAAGGTCAACCTCTTTAGTTAGGAAACAGGCCCTAAAAAGGAGCAGTAGCTGGGCAGCAGGACAAGCACTGAAATAAAAGTCTGAGTTTTGCTCAGGGCCAACTAGTCCAGAGTGGAGATAACATGACCGCAAAGGTGAGCACAAGGCCAGCAGGTGGTACTGTGGTGGGACCACAGAAGCCTGGTGGGCAAACCACTTCAGGGAAAGAAAAGACCCCCTGTTTGAGGGGGCTCTAAGTAAGTCTTCCCCCACCTGGAGTTGTCAGTATGTCCTGGGCTGCAGTCCCCTCCTTAAGGCTAAGAGTCAGGATGAGTTTGTGATGGTGTATTTCTGGGTTGGAAAGGTTAAGGACTTTTAGGTAAAACAGTGGATGGGTGGACCCTCTCCCAAAGTCAGAGCTGCTTCTAATGTTCCTTTTGCAGCTGTTCTAGACAATGGCACTAAGGGGCTGAGTGTGAATGTGTTCTTTATTGACAATGACTATGATAATGTCCCTCTTTTTAAAACATTTTGGATTACATCATCACTCCTTGCACATTAACATTCTTGAATCTTCTATTTTTGGTGACTTCCAGCCAACAAAAGCCCTCCCATTTCTGCACAATTGCCTCATGACGTGGGTTGGAATCCAACATAGAGGAAACTTGCTTCACAAGGGCTGTCTGTGCAGTCCTCCCCTTCAGTCCCTTCCTACCCCACTCCCCACCTCGACCCTGGGCTTGCCTCTGTGCTACCCCAGCCTCTTGGTCAGGCACTGTTTATTCTGGATCCTGTTACCCACTTAATTCCAACCAATTGCCTATTCTGGCTAAAGCAGCCCTCTTTCATATTTATCTGTATTATTTTCTTCAAAGCATTTTAGTACCTGAAATTACCCTATATATTTAGTTATACTTTATTCATGTTTTTATTATCTGTCTTCCCATACCCCTGCTGGAATGTAAACTCCTTGAACCCAAGGATTATCTGACGTTCACTACTGTATCCCTACCCCCTAGAAGAGTGCTTGGCATATAAAAGGTGCTTAATAAACTTTTGTTGAATGAAAAAAATAATGAAGCAGAACAGAGAGTAAGGACACTGTGGCCTAATGGCTGAGGGAAAATCAAAGGTTTTATTAAGAGAGTGTCACTATAAGTCCAGGTCTGCTCGTCTCACTACTCCCCTTTGCCGGCCAATGGCTTTCAAAGCCCAGAGCTGTCAAGAGGCTTCTCCAGGCAGACAAAGCAAAGCTTTGCAAGGCCAGGAGCAGACCCCTAAGTTTAGCATTCTCAATTTGCTATAGCTCTTCTCACATTATCCTTGTCTCCAAAGGTCTCAAGTTAAGGAAAAACAGCAAAGAAGAAGAAATGCTGGTAGTGGGCTTCAGGGCCACATGTTAACATCTTTTCTGACCCGCTGTGGCAAAATCCAAAGGGAACCCCAAAGTGACTAAAAGCCAAAGGCCTGGTTTTTAATAACATACAAAAGAAACTGGGATAAATCATGTCAAACAAAAAAGGTGAAAGTTCAACTTAGGAATGCTCCCTAAGTCCACGAAGGGAGTTAACCGGAGTTTAGGGACAGCGAAGTTCAAGAACTCACACCTTCAGATTTCAAAATTTACTACAAAGCTAGCGAGACAGTGTGGTTTAAGGAGAGACTTATAAGTTAATGGAACATAATTGAGAGTCCAGAAATAAACCTTACATTTCTATTACAATTTGTTTATCCATCCATCTGTTTATGGATATTCGGGTTGTTTCTGGTGTCTGGCTATGACAAACAGGGCTGCTATGAACATTTATTTGTATACAAGTCTTTATTTGGATAAAGACTTGAGGAAATACCTAGGAGTGAAATGGCTTTATCACATAGTAAGTATATGTTTACATTTTATTTAGCACTTTTCTTATTGTGGTAAAAATAGACAATCTAAAATTTACTATTTTAACCATTTTTAAGTGTATGGTTCCGTAGTGTTAAGTGTATTTAAGTGTTGTGACACAGATCTCCAGAACTTTTTCATCTTACAAATCTGAAACTCTATATCCATTAAGCAACCCAGGGTAACTACCTTTCCCCACAGCCCAGGGTAACTGCCAGTTTACTTTCTGTTTCTATAAATTTGACTACTTTAAATAGCTGTCATATAAGTGAAATCATAGAGTATTTGTCTTTTTGTGACTTAGCACAATGTCCTCAGATTTCATTCAAGTTGTAGCATGTGACAGAATGTCTTTCCTTTTTTAAGGCTGAATAATATTTCATTATATACATTTATCATACTTTGTTCACCCATTCACCTGTCCATGGACTTTCGGGTTGCTTCCACCGTTGGTTATGAATAGTGCTGTTATAAACATGAGAGTGCAAGTATCTCTTAGTTTTTGTTTAGCTTTTTAAGAAATTACCAAACTATTCCCTAAAACAGTTATTTCAAATTATATTCTATCCAGTAATGTGTGAAAGTTTCAGTTCTTCCACATCCTCCTCAATATTTGTTATGACCAATCTTATCGACTTTAGCTCTTCTTATAGGTAGGTGTACAGTAGTACCACTGTGGCTTTAATTTACACTTCCCAAGTGACTAATGATGTTGAGCCTTTTCCACGTGCTTATTGTTGTTATCTTTGTATCATATTTGGGAAGGTTGAAGACCTTTTGGTGAAACAATGGATTGGGTGGAAATGTCCCTGAAGTCAGAGCTGCTTGTTGTTATTGTACCTGCTGTAGCTGTTGAGGCTGAATGTGGTGTTTTTTTTTTTAACACAATGATAATGGTCTTCTTTTTAAGCATTTAGGATTTAATCATATATTTAATCATATGTTTCAAATCTTCTGTGCATTTTGAAATTGTATTGTTTATTTTATCATTGAGCTTGAGAGTTGTTTATGTCTTTGATACAAATCCTCTACTAGATGTGAGGGCTGTCTGGAAGTATCCAGCCATGTAATATGAAAAATAGAAGCATTTATGGCTGGATTTTTTCTGGATAGCCTTGGTATATGATATCTGATATGATTTCAAATATTTTTTCTCTAAGTTTATGGCTTGTCTATTTATTTTCTTAATGTATTCAAAAAGGAGAAGTTTTCATTTTTATGAAGTTTCAGTTAAATTTTTAAATTGACCATTGGTTTCATATCCAAGACATCTTTGCTTAACCCAAGGTCACAAAGATTTTTTTCCTATGTTTCCTTCTAGACATTTTGTATTTCTAGGTTTTATCTTTAAGTCCATGACTCATTGGAATTATCTTATTATGTAAAATGTGGCTCAAAGCTCATGTTTTTTTTCTGTGGATATCCAATTATTCCAGTACTTTATGTTGAAAAAAATGATCTTTCTCCACTGAATTGTCTTTGTATCTTTGTCAAAAATTAGTTGTATATATGTTAGTGGGTGTATTTCTGGATCCCTACTCTTTTCTATTGGTCTATTTTTACACTATTGCCACAATATCTTCATACTGTAGCTTTGTAAGTCTTGAAATCAGGATTCATTAGTGCTCCAACTTTGTTCTTTTTAAAAGCTGTTTGGTTATTTTAGGTTCTTTGCACTTCCCTATAAATTTTAGAATCGACTTGTAAATTTCTACAAAAATATCTACTGGGATCATGATTAGGATTGCACTGAATCTATATGTCATTTTAGAAAGAACTGACATCCTAACAATATTGAATCATCCAGTCCGTGAACATGATGTATCTTTTCATTTATTTTGATCTTCTTTAGTTTCTCTCAGTGATGTTTTATAGTTTTATTGCACAGGTCTTGCACAACCTTTATCAGGTTTATCCCTATTATTTCATATTTTTAATGGAATTTAAAAATTTTTTCAAATTCCAATTATTCATTGCTAAGCTTGTCTGCTTTTTAACTTTTAGATTTATGTTATTAGATGCTTCTGTCCCTTTTTTCATTACTAAATTAGAGAGCAGCTCAAAGGTGTTCATTTATTTTGAAAACCTTATTGGTCAAATCCTACTTGTACCGGCAGAATCCTTGCCCTGTATTTTTGAATAAGAAAATACTTTTCTGTGGTTCTTTTCTGGAGCTTCCTGATTCTCTGTCACTGCCAACAAAAGACACAGAGACCAAGCTCCTGGCAAGAATGCTACCAGCTTTCTAATCACTTGGCTTTGGCTACTGAAGGTCACAGAGTTTCCTGGCAGGAAGTGGGGCACAGACGGCAGGTGGCTTTGCCAGAGCAGCTGAAAAGAGCTCTATTCATACTAGATTGTGTATCACCAACTCGCTGTGACAGCACTGCCTACCTGCCAGCCTCAGGGTGGGCTGCTTAGGGTAATTTAGGTTTTGTCTTCAAGCATAATCATTAGAGCTGTCAGTAGCATCTGTGATGTTAAAATGAAGGACCATGTCCAAGGAATCGCAGAGAAGACCCAACTGGTGCCCATATAGCCATGGAAGGAAAAGAGACTACGGATTCATTTCAACCCCAGGACAGACTGATTTGGGAATATTGAAAAAGAAAATGCGATCATGCTCAGTAGAGTTCATGGTGTCCTGAAGACACACAGGGCTACATACGGAGAGCTTAGAGGTGATGTTCCAAGTCCTAGAGATGAATCTCTAGGAAAGGGTCCATTTTCTGAAACCATCTGAACCACAGACTGTTTAGGAACAAACACATCAAAACGTAATTACTAATGTGCTTGGCATGGTGTCTGCCCACAAGGGCCCCAGAAGCAAAGCAGAAACTTTCAAAGAGGCATGCCAATGTAAGCAATGTCCGAACCTGTAGAGAATTCTTATGAGTTTATTTGAGCCAAACTGAAGACAATTGCCAAGCAGCAAAATCTTAACAGATTGAGAAAATACTCCAGAAAATGGCATTACAATCAAAGGAGGAGACATAAGAAGGGTTACATGAAATCCATCGGTGGTAGATCAAGGGGGAAAGAGAAAGTAAAGTGGGAAATCTCTGGGACTGGATAAAAAGTAAAACAGAGAGAGACACATACTCCTTTCACATTGGAGGTGTTAACCTAGTGTGATTTCAGGAGCAAAAGAAAGGTACGCAATGCTCCCAGCCCCACTATGCTCATCAGTCTCTGAAATTCCATGAATTCCTTGGCCTCCTTTTTACCTACTGGGATGCTGATACCTTTAATAGAAGAGTAAATCATTAGGCCTTACCAGTCATTGAAACCCTGCTATGAATGAATGATCAGAAAGCATTTTTTTTTTTCTGGCCCTTACAGAGTATAGTAAAAGAGAAATGAAAGAACTGAAGTCTGACTACAGACAGTACTTCAAATTTCACTACAGGCAGCTTTGTAAAAGCCACATAGATGTATCAGAGGACAATATCAAGAGTGAAAAGACAACCCACAGAATAGGAGAAATATTTGCAAATCATATATCCAATAATGGCATAGTATCCAGAATACATAAAGAACGCTTACAACTTAACAACAAAAGAACCAAAACCCAAATAAAACAATGGGCAAAGAATTTAAATACTTTACCTCAAAGAAGTTATACAAATGGCCAATAAGCACATGAAAAAAATGCTTAACGTTGCTAACCATTAGGAAAATACAAGTCAAAAGCATAATAAGATACCACTTTACATTGACTAGAATGGCTATAACAAAAAAATGGAAACTAAAAAGTGTTGGCCAGGATGTGGAGAAATTGGAATTTTCATGTATTGCTGGCAGGAATATAAAACAGTGTACCCGCTATGTAAAAGACTTTGGAGAGTCCTCAGGAAGTTCAACCAAGAATTAACCATATACTTGTAAGTCACGTAGGAACTCCATGCACCTTTTGGCTAATGCTAGTAGGTAAATCTGATCTTTGCAAGTGACCTTTCATGGCAAGACAATCCTGTGTTATGGGTTATGTCCAGAGAACATGTCACCAGCCCAGTTTCTGCAAAGCCTAGTTAGGCGACACAACTTCCAAAGTCAAATGTTTTAATCCTTGCTATAGTGTCAGGCTGCAACACAGGCATTAGAACAAAAGTGAAGGAAGATGGGGAAGAAACAGATTTTCAATGCAAGAAACAAAAGCTCTGAAGAATGAAAGCCTGAGCTGCTGGTATTTGTCGTAGTTGATGGAAGCATGAGAAACCCGGCCTCAACGCAGGACAAGCAGAGAGGGGGGCCTTGTTGTCTACCCTTGAAACAAATGCTTTCTCTTCTATCTTCTGCAGCTCCGAGTCCTCAGGCTCAAGTATACACACGCCCTACTTACACAGAAATCAAGCCAGCTATATATATTCTATAATCTGAAAAGTTATTTCAGGCTTTTTCAGATACTAGAAAGATTTAGTGGTTGAATTGCTTCCTCTCTCCTTTTCTAGTCAAGGTTGAAACATTTTTTTTAATTGGAAAAAAATGGAATTCATCTTTTAGAGAGAAAGTTCATTGCAAGTACTTTGACTAAATTTGGCGATGCAGCTAGTTGTTCCATAATTAAATCTTTACCACATTTAAAGTCACTGTATAAAAGGGTTGTATTTTTTTCCAAGAAAACTCATTTGGCTGGACCACAGTGAGTCAAGCAATAAGGGTTTGGTGGTTGCATGGATCAATCAGTTTCTGTCTTTCATGGCCTCAGACTGTTCCCTAAAGAAGCGATCTTGAAAATAGTACCAGATGAGTTTATCATTGAAGCAAGAAAAACAGACATTTTAGATCATTATGATCAATGAGTAACTGTGTTATCTTTGTAGGTTAAGAAAAACCTAAAGTTCCAGGCAGCAATTGTGATGTACTTGATATATTGTGGTAAATGAATGTTATTTAGGTTGTGAAGAAGCCACAAAGAATGTTCTAAGTTCTGCATCAGGGATAAAATTATCTTCCCCCAAATCAACCTGGTACTTTAATCCACTTCTGGCATAAAGATACTGAATAACAACAGGACCATTTTACAGTTGAGATTACAATGAATCTGATAGAAGTTGAAAAAAAATGTTGGCAGGCAAACATTGGTTTAAAAGATCATGCATATTGGGGAAACTTCTTCCCAAATTATTTCAGCCCAAAGGACAATTTAAAAAACTATGAAGAAGGGGAAAATTAAGATATGGATATAACCTAATTTTACAAACAAAGTGAAAAGAATTCCATCTCATGACACAATTTTGAAAATACCTTAACTCTTGCCTCTAGGTCTCACACTTAACCAAGGGATCCCTGATTATTACAATAACACAAAATCAATTTTCAAAAATCATCAAGGCACTTCACTGTTTGCCAGTGAGATTTACTTAGTCAGAAGGTTTCTTGCTCTTATCGGTGTCAGTCTTCAACCTGCAGGGACCAAGTCCCCTTTGCGGGACATGAACGAAAAATCTCAGTGGGAAACCATGTGGCCCTGGATTCTGCTGATGTGGGTTTCCATTAAGGCTGCGGCAAGTTGTTTTAGCTCTGGGCCCAGTCAATGGTGCTGGTTATGCAATTACTAGAGGCCTAGTTTTTTCATCAACCAAACAGGCTTCAAATTTATCCTTCCTCCTCAATTCTGTGATTTTCAACATTTGCAAAAATGAATAACATAGCATGATGGCGAATTATTTCCATAAGTGTGAATCACATTTGTCAAATGAGTTCTAAACCAGAAAACAGCAAGAAGACTGCTAGGTGTCCCCTGCACCAAGCCCACCTGGGATCATACGGGAAGATTCCAATGCTGTGGCTTGCCCCTAGAGGGGCTGGGTCCAGTCAGTAGGCAAGACAATTCTTCCAGTTTTTTAAAAACGTTTTCATAGGCAATGCTCACGGGACAACTCATTGTGAACTTAAATTTATATGTAAGTCTGTAAACAATTAAAACTCAAAATAAATTCCTTAGAATCATGTTTGTGTTCTTATCGTTGATTTGAGGTTCAATAAGAAAGCTGAAAAGACCTTAGGAAAATCTCTTTTTTATTTCTTGAAGCTGCAAATGGTCTAATTAACTTAAAACAATACACTTTCAAAGCAAAGTAAATAAAATGAAACATTTACAGAGCCATATGTAATAATTTCAGAGAGGACAAGATATTGAGGCCATACAGACAGCAATGTATTGCTGACGAGTTTGTGCCTCCCACTGTCTGCCCTCTCCAGGCGGGAGGACGATCTTATCATCCATAAGTGCTGGCTGAATGAACGACAGTGTCCAGAAGCACAGAAAATCTTAGTCATCCAGCGATGCTAAGCGGACTGAGAGCGTTTCTTAGGTGAGCATACTGCTGCTATTTGGGAATATTTAAGAATACGATGGCTCTAAAAATGCAAACACAAGCCCAGAGACTTTTTAGAGTTGACATTTAAAATTGGAAGGAGGGTTATCCTACTTGAAAGCAACAAAGAAAAACAAACAAAAACTCCTGGGCACATTAAATAGTTTAGTGGTTACCTGGGGGCAAAGGGGAGGGACTGGGAGAGGAGGGAGAGGGAGCCAAATACATGGTGATGGAAAGAGAACTCCCACTGGGTGGTGAACATACAATGCAACACAAAGATGATGCACTATAGAATCGTACACCTGGAACCTATATAACTCTTAATAATCAATGTCACCCCAATAAGTCTAACAATAATATATATATATATATATAATAAAGTAGGAGGGAAGGGGGAGTACTGTGCGAAAAATACTGAGGTCAGAAAGATGGTCTTGGATGTTCTCACCTCCCACTGCTGGTGGTACCTCAGCATTCACTGCTCTACAGATCACGCTACGCTTCTCTGTCAAAGCCTGATTTCATGAAAGGATCTGGCAAGTTCATTCTCCCTGAATTTTAGTATCAGAAAGAGTTTACTGTGACCCATTAATCTATTTTTCAATTGACAGAAAAGGTTTAATGTATTGTAATAGTTCTTCTGTTAACTTTTTAATAGGCATTAATGTTTTAACCCAAGGTAATATACAGGGTTGTCCAGAAAGTATCCAGCCATGTAATATGAAAAATAGAGGCATTCTGGCTAGATTTTTTTTTCTGGACAGCCTTCGTATTTCTAATTGCATAATTAAAGACATCACTTAGAGCATGGAAAGAGGTAATTTTGTAGAAGAAGAAATACTTCTTAGCAGAATTAGACTGTTGCTACACCTATTTTAGTTTAAGTTCTGACAATTGATCATCCAATAGTATTTTGGCCTTCCTACATATGAAGAATAGCTAGTACAAACAAAACAAGGGGACACCTGCCATCAAAAGAGGCAATCCCTAATGGACCCATTGATTTCACTGAGCAAATCTCTGAGCATCTAGCTCAGGACTCAGGCTAAGTAAGCCAGGTACTCAAATATCAATACATGTTTGCAAAGAGGTAAAAGTTTAATTGCTTTTGTCTTTGTTGAAATAAAAATAGCCATTTTGCATTCATAGAACTTAACAGATTTTTTCTGATAGTGCATGTCAGTTCTATCTTTTACAATAACCCTTGGGCTGTGTTCTCTTTAATATTTTCATTAAATCATTACCTATTAGAGATCAAAAAGAGCTTTTGTACTTCTAAAAACTGTGTTTATGGATACATACTCCATGCCTCCCCGTTCCCATTTCTTTCTAAATTGCTTGTATTTAAGCAACTTAGTGCCTTGTCAATATATGTTTAATTCATTTCAAGACATGCATCCAGAAATGTGTGTTAGAAATAGACTGGCTCTTGGAATACTGCGAACTGGCCCCATGTCTACCCATTCTCCCTTTTGGTGCCTTGTGCATCTGTGCTATTGACACTCAAGCTGCCTGCTTCATACAAGCCTGATTGCCTCATTTTGTTTTAGATTCAAAATTCCCAACAGGAAAGTAACCATTCCAGTAACCAATCTCAGAGGCTTGTTTACTTTGCTTTATAAATTCCTAACGTTTTCTTGATGTAGCAGAAAGTATGCAAGGCTCAGGTTAGGTCAACAACAGAGTCAAGGTTAACTATGGGAGAGTGACATGGGAAAAAACCAAACTAGTCCAAACATTATTAAAACATCAATAGGCAACTTAGATAAACACTAACAGTAGCCATCATCTCAGTACATGTGCACTTAATTTATTTTGTTAATAGATCTTAAAACTCTTAATATCTGCTTTTTCCTTTTGCTATGAAGAGGATTTTGCTGTTCTTAAAGCATGGTATCTCCTACTGGAGATAATTCTGTGTTTGGCCTCTGAAACAGCTCATAAATGAGATCTTCTAAAATACATAGAGAGTACAGCAGTGAACAAAATCGTTTCCTACTCTCTTGGGAAACCGAGGTAGAAATAACTACTTACAAAAGTGATTAAGTGGAAAACTTTTGCTTTGGGCACAAGCAGCATTGACTCAGGAGCTTTTTCATTTACATTTGGAGTTTTGTATATTTTGGCTCTATGAATTCATATATCTGGGAAAAATGGCTAGATGAAGGAAAAATATGGAAAGAGTAGCTTTGGCCAGAGATGCAAACTAGACAGGAGAAAGCTTGCAGTAATATTCTACTCTGTTCACAGATAAAATGACTCCCTGCTGAGAGTAGAAGTTGTTCCCAAATAAATGCCTCTCAGTCACCTGTGTCACGCAGTGATGTGTCAGTACAGAGCAAAGTATTTAATGACAATCTACTTCCTCTGAGGCTTCTTTTTCTGGTCAGGATACACAAGGATGCTAAAGACGGTCACTCCTTTGGTAGTAACAACAAAAACCCAGACAAAATAAAAATCATACTTTTATACAGAGCAGGGGAAGAGAGATGGATGCAATAAAGTCGTGATGAACTTACCTTTAAGAGAAATAAGATTTTCACAGGTGAACAGGGAGCTGTGACAGCTTCTGTACATGGGGTATGCACCTGGTCTGGGTACAGACAGAACCCGGGTACAGATGAAGATATTTTTCACGAATGGCAGGAAATTGGCCAAGCTTTGTAAGACAATATGGTCTGGCTAGAAGCATTAAAGTCTGTAAGAGACCTAAAGGCAAGGGCAGAATATTTGGACCAACAGTTATTCTCCTGATACTATCCATCTCTAGCCCACCATAACGTTTGCTGATAAAAATAGCAGTTGGGAGAGTGACTGTTAAGTGAGAAATTGTAAGGGGGGACCCAAAAACAAAATGAAATTATTTTCTGGAGGTTAGACCCTTTCTAGTATAAGCTTCCCCAGCTAGGTGAATGTTCTAGGAACCCATCTGCATCAGTGTAATAGCTGGCGTTGTTGTGAGAGGCTGCATGTGGCTTCAGTGAATTTTTTCTGGAGACTCAATATGTTTGCCCATTTCATGATGGGTGATTTACATGAGCAGCACGCAGCATGACAATATACCTGCCCACACACCTGCCATACCATGCTGAGTGTTCAGCAGTTTTTTACCCAAAACAGCATGACACCTATGTCCCACCCTGAACTACTTTTTTTTTTTGTTTTCCCAGATGAAAAAAGTCCTCAAAAGTAAACATTTTGCTGATGTGGAAGAGGTTAAACAAAAAATGGCAGGAACACGAAAAGACATCAAAATCAATGAGTTCAAAAACTATTTTGAGCAGTGGAAAAAGCATCTCAATAAGTGTATTTCATCAGACAGTACTTTGAAGTTGACTGAAGTTTAAGCATGTAAGAACAAATAGACAATATTTTATACATAAATTCTTGGTTTCTTGGGGTCCTCTCTTGTACAACTGTGTACATTCTGGAGGCCTACTAGAGTTTAATCCAAAAACAAACTAAAAATATCTAAAACTTCAACCAATCCTCACCCAACTCAACTGCTGACAAAGTCAAATAGCCATCAACTTGAGACAAGAGAGGTTGGGCTAAACACAGGAGAACTTGATGTAGTTAAAGCTGTGATCCAACACAAGCATATCTCAACAAAAGAAGAAATCTGAATTATCAACTCCTCCTTCTAAACACCAGGGAGAGGAAACTCTTGCATTCTGGGAAATAAACAAAACAAAGTTATATTTTTGTACTTACTGTTCATTCATATACAATGCCCAAAAATCAATCTAAAAATTATTTAACATGCAAGAAAGCAAAAAGTGTGTGTGTGTGTGTGTGTGTGTGTGTGTGCATGCGTGTGTGAGTGTGTATGATCCACATTTAAGAAAAAACTGTCATTAGAAACAGATTTGCAGATGACACAGTTATTTAAAAAAAGAAAAAGAAGACAAGGACTTTAAAGCACCTATTAGAAATACAAGTATTTTAAATCATTTATCCAGAAAAGGTGATTATCTTGAGTAAAGAGATGAGATGGATAAAACAAAAACTCTAAAAAAGAACCAAATGGAATTTTAGAGCCATAAAATTACAGTCACTGGATGAAATAAGCACTAAGTGGGAAACTGCCCAAGAAAGGATCAGTTAGGTTGAAAGCAGGTTAACAGAAATTATTCAAAGTAAAAATGAAAGGAAAAAAATGGAAAAAAAATGTCAATAATATGTGGGAAAACAACCAAAGATCTAACATACATGCGATTGGAATACCAACAAGAGTAGAAACAAAGAAATGAGCAAAATAACTATTTGAAGAAATAATATCTAAAAATTAAAAATATTTTTAAAATTACCTACCCATAGATCTAAGAATGAAGACCAAGAAACTCAATAACTCTCTAATGGGATGATGCAAAGAAAACCACACCTAGGCATATTACAGTCAAATTTCTGAAAACCAAAGAAAAAGAGAAAATTTGGAAAGCATTCAGAAAAAAGAGGACATATTAAATACAGAATACTATCAGTGTAAATCATTGTTAACTTCTCAGTGCAAACAATGCAACTTAGACTACAATGAAACAATAGTTTTCAAGTACTGAGAACAAAAAATAAAACAGAACCTGTCAACCCAGAATTTCATATCCAGTGACTATGTTGTTCAAACATGAGAATAAGATTGAAGATACTTTTGGATAAATGAAATCTCAGATAAATTCATCACAACATACCTGCAGTATATATATATATATATATATATATATATATATATATATATATATATATATATAAATAAAGAGTGTTGTTTAGGCTGAAGGAAAATGATACCAGATGAAAATGCAGATCTACACAAAAAAATGAAAAGTGCCAGAAATGATTATGTGAGTAAATTATAAACAATGTTGTTTTTTTTCCTCTTAATGATTTGAAAGACAAGTGACTAGTTTTGAAGCAAATTTTTAAAAATGTTTTGAGGGGGTATATAAAATATGTAGAAGTAAAATATGTGACACGATAATAAAAAATTGGGAAAGAATAAATGGAAGCTCACTGTTGTAAATTCTTACATGTGAAGCAGTGTAATACCAATTCAAGGCAGAGAGAGGACAGTAACTTTTTCTTATGTTTACGTACATAAGAAAGCTGAAGCTCAAAGAGGCTCTGTGACTTGTCCTAGATAATAAAGGAAATTAGTGGCCAAGCTTAGCCTAGAAACCAGGTCTGCAGATTTTAGTCGATTTTTTTTTAAGCAAAGTTGGGATTAAGTTAAATACTGCATGTATGTCTGGTTAATCCAAGGCTTTATATAACTAAATGAATTTTATTTCTTAGTCTATGAGGTTTCTCTGTATAATGACTAAATTTTATTTTTAATCTAAGAGTACCCTTATTCTCCTATAGGTTGGCATACTATTTATGAAATGTATAAGGAAAAAGGAAACATGCATGGTTCTGTTTATAGTATCCTTTCTCTGTTCATTTTCTTTCTAAAGCAGGGGTGGCCAATCTTTTGGCTTCGCTGGGCCACTTTGGAAGAAGAAAAATTGTCTTGGGCCACACATAAAATATACTAGCAATAGCTGATGAGCTAAAAAAAAAAAGAAGGACATAAAATATCTCATAATGTTTTAAGAATTGGTGTTGGGCCGCATTCAAAGCTGTCCTGGGCCTCAGCTTGGACATGCCTGCTCTAAAGCAATTAACCTCCCTTCCCCACACTGAATAAATCTGGTATCACTTCCCTCATCAGTCAAGAACAAATGAAGAAAGTAATGTGGGGATAGGAGAGATTAAGCAGAACATCTTTGGAAGGGTGTTCACTCAACCAGATGGTATAAAAAGTTATGAAAGCCCATAAGAAAATGGCGTCTCTTGGTTTTTCACTAACTGTAACATGAGCTTTTCACTTGTTGGTCCTCACCTAGTATAGCGTAACTGTAATGGAGTATTATGTCATACTGCCTCATCAAGTCAGAGTTTAGCACAGAACAAGGTGACCTTCAGTAATCAATGGCAAAGAGTGAGTAAAAGAGAAATCGTTTCATCCCTCTGCTCCTCTATTGACACCAGTCTCCCAAAGTAAACATGGAGAACCCAGGTCTGTTTTCGAGGGAAGAAGTTAAGTTTGAGAGGTAAAGAAATCCAAGAGAGCCAATAATAAAACTAAATATTAGCATTAGCATTAATATTCTGTGCCAGGCATCATGCTACCATTTTATCTATAGTCGATTCAACCCGGGATTGACAGACACCTATTGGTCTGATTTTAAGAATTCTTAAGTAATACCTGAGGTCCTTGCAGTGAACGGAATTAACCTACTTCAGGAGTACCAGATAGGGGTTGGTGAGACTCAGGATCAGCTGGTCGCGAAACAGATATTAATTTAATGTCCTTGTGCTCACTTTCTCAAACTTTGAATCATAAGGGTCTTTTTAAAGGAACAAAACTTTCTCCTACCCCTAAGAATAAATTCATAGACCCTTGTTTGAGAAACATTGACTTAAGCAATTGAAGCCTTCTTCCATGAAACTGCCGTGCAATTGCAAATAACCACAGCAGGAGGGATGTTTGTCTTTCTGATAACAATATCATTGTAATAGAAATACCAAATAAAATAATTTTAAATGTTCTTATAGTTGGTGATCCCCTGTTCCTGCAAAAAATACACGCAGGGATCCACCTCTGTTGGAGAAATACTTCTCTCAGAAAGCTTTTTGGAAGCCTCTAACACAAGATGATGGGGAGGGCAGGACAAAAAAGCAATTCGGATGGTGATAATTCTCAATAAAAACAAATGATTTTAAAATGACTTCACTTCCTAAAAAAGGAAGTAGGGTCAGGAAGTATGGAGAGAGAAATAATTTTTAAGCAGCTATGTAATTTCAGTAGATAGGAGGTGGCTTGATCTAGCATATTCAGCTATTTGAGAAGATGGTGCCTAGTGAAAACATTCCTCAGCAATAAGACTTGGGGTGTTTCCATTTCAGCTTCCCCCATTCTTCTCAAACAATTTAATTTGGGGTGACTTGTTTTGGAAATTTAGAGAAAACTGCCTTGTGAGTATTAACATGAGCAGATTTTGTCTTCCCTTTGGGCTGTACAGCTGCCAGCCATTTATGCCTGGTTGGTACTCCGGCAGGTTTTTTCTGTTTTGTTTTGTTTTTTTTCCTTTCCCTTCTTGTGGTTCCTACAATCTTTTTTTTTTTTTTTTTTTTTTTTTTTTTTTTTTTTTTTTTTTTTTTTTTTTTTTTTTTTTTTTTTTTTTTTTTTTTTTTTTTTTTTTTTTTTTTTTTTTTTTTTTTTTTTTTTTTTTTTTTTTTTTTTTTTTTTTTTTTTT
>PVJL010000486.1:0-101092 GCA_004026885.1 Lyroderma lyra | reverse complement strand
TGCATACTTCATTTTGTTCCCTGAAGGATAATTTGGAGATTTGAGAGTAATTAACCCAAGACTCATAGGAGGCCGTCTTCGGAAGGCGGGCAATTTTGCTGTGGTGGAGTCGGCCGCTGTCGAGCATTAACCTCTTAATAATGAAGCCTTTCAGACCCTGGGCTGTGGGCACAAAGATGCACTTGAAGCTAGTGGCTTGGCGGAGTGTAAGCGGACCATTTCTATTCTTTCCTTGGACAAAATCGTCCTCTTGATATCTGGGTTGGAGCTCTTTTTATTTTAGTTCAGTTCTTTTTTTGCTTTTTAACTCGGTGGGCAAGTCTTTCACTTATATTTTGATCCACGGCTAAACTGTTGCCTTTTTTCCAAAGACCTGCAAAAAGACACCCTTCCCAACATCTAGCAACAAGCTCCCTCTTCCAGTACAAGTATTCAGGATCTCCTTTTGTGGAAGAGCAGTGACTCAACTCCTGAACCAGCGGGCGTTTGCTCCTCTGATCACACAGTATACTTCCTGCTATGCACATGTAATGTCCGTGGCACAACATGGGGGACAATCACACCCAACATTAACCAACAAATTAGGGTGTTTCTTTTCTTAGCAAGTAGGATCCACCAGAAATTCAAGGACAACAACTGCCCTCCCCTCCCATTCCCACTCTCCTTCTTATGCGCTCTCTCAGGCTCTTAGCAGAATAATACACTAAAAATTTCTTTTTCTAATGGATAAATCAGTGTATTTTAACTGATTGGGCAAATACCGACTCAGTGCTTATTATGTAACAGATGAGGAGGCTGACAGTGATCTTTTATCCACTTGTCACCAGGGGTGCAGTGCCAAGGACCTATGAATTTTGAAAATTATTATGAAAATATTAGCCCTAATACATATTATAATGTATATAGCAATTATATACAAAAATATATTACAATACTGTTGGTACAAAATTATTAAACAATTAGATGTCAATCAACAACATATTAACTAATTGCAGACACTGAAAAATCCCATTACATTTCGAAGAAATTTATAGGTAGATGTTTCTCACTTTTCAAATATTCTACTTGTAAACAAAATTAGTTTTTCATAGCCTAATAATTTCAAAAGCATATTTCTCTTATTTTAAAAACTATTTCAATTATTGTTTTCAAAAATTGAATTAAAGTGAAATGTATAAGTATCAAATTGCTTAACATGATAAAAGCCTCTGCAGGCTTTAAAGCAGCCCAGGGAGAGCAGCTGAGAGGTGCAGGGGTGTCAAGGAGGAGCCCTTTCCCTTTCAGATGCTATGATAGGGGCTGAACAGACATGGCTGCCTAGAATGCTAGAACATGAGCAAAGGAAATGAAAAAGATGTGTTAGGAACCAGCCATGTTCCTGCTAATATTTGCATTTATAGTATTAGCAGGAATGTAGACCACACTTCATCCCCGGAGTGGTCTGCATGATGTCTCCGCAACGCGGTGCACTTTAGAATATAATATATACTGACATCGCTGGTGCCGACCAAAAAGTCCTTTCTTTTCTGCTTCTTTCTGTTCCTTATGTAGTGACACTCTGATCACTTTCTTTTGATCATTCCTCAGTTTTATGTCTCGTAAGATTTTGTGCCCAAAAAGGAAAACCACACTCCAGATGTGGTATAAGAAGTACAAAATACATGGGAGTCTGGCCACACCACTGGAGTTTTATTTTTATATTAATTCAGCTGCATCACTGTTCCCAAGAACATCAGACTTGTCCTCAAGCAAAACACAAAAGCCCCCAGATCCTTTTCACATCACTGGTGCCAAGCAGATTGCCCTCAGCAGGTACTTGGGAAAGTGGCTTTTTAAAAGGTCTTTGTGTTTATATTTGTTAAACATTGTTATTCACCTTCCTCTCAAAAACAAAAACAAAACAACGACAACAACCAAAGGCCCTTGATTTTGTTATCTGCCTTAGTTACTGTCCCTCCTCTCAGCTTTGTGCCAGTTTGATGCTGCTGAATCAGTCTTGTCGAGGACACAAGTGAGAAAGTATGGAATGGGGGACTGCACCCTAGGAACTACCCTAGTATTACCTCCACCCCTGTGGGTAGCTTGTTCCAACAGCTCCAAAATCTAATAATGGGACAATTCTCTATTTTGTCAGGGGAGGAACCACAAATTATTTCTTTAATGCTTGACTGAAATGACATTCTGATTTCCAAAAACCATCTAGGCAGATGAATATTGCTTCTGTAGTTTCCGTTCGCAGTTTAATATGTCACATGTAATTGTAACATTATATGGCCCAGGAGTCATGTGTACTAACTCATTATTTCTTACAAAGACAAAATGTCTGAGTCTAGGGTGATAAAGTTAAATTTATGTGACACCAAAGACCCAGTAAAAGATAATGGCACTATATCATTGTGGCTATAAAGTTGGATGGGACCTGAACAGGTCCTTCTGCCATCCCTCTGCCTACAGTTAAGTCATCCACAGGTCTGTCTTCATTTCCTCTAGGTCTTCCTTTGTCTATCGTTTTCAAAATTCTACATGAATGACACAATTTTCAGAGTTGCCTTAGATATTCTGATTTTTAAAGTTTCAAGAACAGTACCCAATTCAATATTCCTTGTTAGGCTTTGCCTTTTGGCCCAGATCTAAAGCAACTAGATCTCTGATAAGCATTGAATGGCCTTGTGACACAAAAAAGAAGTGTGAGTCCTGCTCCGGATTAAAGGGCTCAGAAACCCAGGGAAGGTACCACATTCCCTGGCTGTATTAATTAGCCATGCCTGTTGCTAATAAGTCTCCGGAGAAATTTTAGCAGAGGATCACAGAAGCGATTTGGGATACCCAGAGTGGGTGGAATAAAACAACATCCTCGCTTTGTGAATCTCACAGAAAAGAACTTTTTCTTCTTTACAGAATCATTTTTATAATTTAGATGTTTTTTCAAAACCGAAACAGAACATAGAAATCAAACCTCTGTAATTCAAAGTGAACTATGGAAATGCATTTCTCTTTCCACAGTTGTGTAATTCAATTCAGTATTCTTATCCTTCAACAAAACCCTTACTATTATTAGCTGAAAGCATGAGTTTATAGTCACTTTTAAAAATTTTGTGGATCTCATCCATGGAATTTATTTGCTCTTCAATACTCTATTTCCCCTGAGGGACTTATTACTCATTTACACATCTAGAAAATAAATAATGTATCATTAACTGGAAAAAAATTCAGCTTCCAATAAATAGCACCAGGATATGTTCTCTCTCTCTCTCTCTCTCTCTCTCTTGCTCTCTTGCTCTCTCTCTCTGCTCCCATTCCTTCCCCCACCCCACCCCCTACCCAGACAAGCATTTGGAAATGGAATACTTTAAAAGGAAAAGATCAGAACTTGTTTTTCAATGAGTTGAGAACAACAGGCACCATTGTAGCCCAAAACTAGGGTCTTACACACAGTTTAGGGGGAAAAGAAACCCATAACAGACTATTTATTATACATAAGCTCAGGATTTAGTTTAAATACTCTTAGGTTCCAGATGGATTCCAATTTCTTTCTTAATGTGTATATCTATTTCCAAATTTAATCCAGACTTTTTTTTTAAGACCACGGTGTTCTGATAAATTAAAATTATTGGTAAGAATCACTTTAACTAGAAATTGGGGACATAGACAAAATTCTTCCCAGCATTCTGTTGTGGGGAGAATAAAACTCAATCTGGTTTCATCAAAAGAGTGTGGGTCAGGACCTAGCTCATCATAAAGGGCAGCATGAATCCTGTCTGTGTATGGCAACTATATCAAAGGTCAGGCATTCCCAGACATGTAATCATTAATCTTGTAAGCATCTTGGGGGTACAAATGATTGATTCCATCTGTGTTGAGTGATGCTGGCTACACTAGGCTTCCCTGGAGACAAGGGTAGAAGCAGACCTACTGAAGCTGTCTAGCTTTCTTCTCATAAAGGATCAGGGATGGTATTAAAATCTGTAGTATCTAATATTTAAGGAATATTTATTTCATGCTCACACTGTTTTCAACACTTTACATATGTGAACATTTATTCCTAACAACAATATCAGGGAGGTACACAAATATATCTATTTTACAGAGACAGAAACTGAGACACAAAGAAGTTAAGCTACATCCCAAGTGCAAAGCAATTAGCTTGAGCCCAGGTGAGTTTATTCAAAAGGAGTATAATGTGAGGCACATATGTAATTTAAAATAATCTATAGCCAAAGTGAATAAAATTTGATTAATGTTAATATTTTTAGTTTAATATATCCCAAATATTATTTCAACAGTAACAATATAGTTACTATGAGATTTACATTTTAAAATTAATTCTTTCTAATACATACACTGTGTATTTTACACTCACAGCACAGCTCAGTATGAACTAGCCATGCTTCAAGTGCTTGATGTCTACCCATCTTAAGTCAACTTCCTGAGTGTCCTTATTTTATTTCATGTGCTTGCTCTGCAGTATTACTCCTCTCCTTTGTTGGAAGCAACCTCCAAGTGCAGAACTGTAGTGGAGAAGGAGATTGGCATGCAGTTTCTGGGAGAATTGGAATGATCAGACCCCTTCCACCCATTTGGAGCCTCTGTGGATGTTAGAATAAGGCTGGCTCTGGGATGACTGGGCCCTTCAGGTTGACAGGAGCCTCAACTTGTCCCCTCGGGCCACAAGCTTCACACCTACATGCCATGGCCCTGCATCTCCTTCTTGTCAAGTTCTGTGTGAGCTCCCTGAGAAGATTGTAGGCTGGGAGGACAGGTGACATGGGAGAGGTTGCCCCTACAGGGAGTTGTTGGGTGTGTGCACTGAGTGAGGTTAGGCGGGCCCACCCTGGGTTTTTCTATCAGGAGGGGAATGAGAGCAGGACCTGTCAAGGGTAGCCCTGTGCCAGTGGGAGACTGTTGTGGACAGAGAATGATGATCCATGCCCCTGTCACTGACAGCATAGAAAAGGCCGAGAGGCAGTCTGCAGTCCTCACCTCCCAGGCCATGTGAGTTACGCGTTTTCTCCACTTTGTAAACACAGTCCTCTCGAGAGCCACAAGCTCAATCACCTTTTTATTTCATTATCTTTTTGTTATTGAAAAACTCAGTCATTTGTCCACCTTCCAGGTAGATTGTAGGTGGTTGTTTCTACCACCTATGGTCTTGCCTCTGGAAGGTTAGGGCTGCAGGGAAGTGAATGCTCTAATGGACCACGTGGGCCTCAGAGGACAGGAGGCTGGACAGTGGCCAGGGGAACAGGTTGATCTCTCTAGTGTCCTGGCTGGCCAAGGGTAGACTAGTATGGAGGGTGGATCACAGTATTGTCAAGAGGGTTCCTTCCAGTCCTAGAGAGCAGGACCTGTTACTGGGCAGTTGCTAGTTCACAGCCAACAGCCAACACTTCTGTTCTGCCCTGAAGTTGTTTCAGAAATTGTAGTCTCTCCCCAACCCCCCACCTCCTCAGCTTTTCTCAACGTTATAGATGGGGGGGAGCAGGAAGGAAAAGAAGTTCAGGGGGTAGATGTATACATAAACATTTCTGTATTTGTATCCTGAAAAAAGCATTTTCCCATAGAAATCACAAATCAGTACTTTGCAATCTTTTTTTTTTTTTTAAATCAGAATTCACTGTAAGAAAAACATTTAAGTTGGTACAAATATTTTGAAGAAACCATTTGGCAGTATTTACTAACACTGAACTTCCAAATACCCATTGACCCAGCAATTAGACTCTATGGATATACCCAATAGACATGTGCGTGTATGTCTACCAAAAGACACACAGTGGAAAGTACATAGCCGTACTAACTGTAATTATAAAAAAAAAAGGTAAAACAACTCGAATGTCATCCACAGGAAACTGATTTAAAAATTTATATGTAGGGGTTGGCTTTAGCTCAAGTGGTTACTTTGTCATGGTGGAACAAAATTTATATGTGGTCATACAATATGCAGTATATGCATGGCATGCAATAGGACAATGAGAAGGAGAAAATGGCAACTATATTGATGGTTCTCTGAAAAATCATGCTGAGTAAAAGGAACCAGACACAAACTAATACATGCCACATCATTTCATGTACACAAAGTTCAAAAATAGGCAAAACTAATCTATTGTGTTAGATGTCAAGCTATGAATATACATTATATATTGCAACCGACAACACGTAGCACATACCTAACAATTGAAGGGGTAATGAAACAGTTTTTACTCTGATTATATCTAGTACATTCTGATTTTTTTTTTCTATTCTGTTTTTCTAAAACTTAGTTGCCACTCATTAAATGGATTTTATTATCTTTAATGGATTTTAAGCCTATAGTTATTAATGCAGGCAGGTTGGGCTTTCAGAGTGCATAGGCTACCTAGTGTCTCTAAGCCTTAGTTTTTCCCTCCATAAAAAGGATAATAATGGTACCCATCTCCTAAAGTAGCTGTGAGGATTGGATGAGTTAATACATGTTAAGTACTTAGCACAATTCCTAGCACAGTTTCACACACATGCACGCATGCACACATGCACACGCACATGCATCCATATACACGTGTGTTTTTACTAGTAGTTTTATTTCCCAATACTTCCAGGTCTTTCCGTGGGCAAATAAATCTTTTAAATTCCCATTTAATACCCACGGATCATGTGAACTAATCGTCTAGTGGAGACTTAGAGGGAAGCTAGGTTTCTTGTGAGCAGGACTTCTAGGATTTCCATCTAGAAGTGGGCTTCTTTACATTGTTTCTGGGTTCCCACACCATGTTCCACTGCTCTGTTTTCTTGTCAGTGCTGGTCTTTTAGGCAGAGTCTAAGATCATTTGGGCATGTACAATGTAACTGTATTTCCACAATCCTTGTTTTTAAAAAGTCATCTTAGCTTGGGAAGTATTGGCCACAGCTAAGAGCAACCCTCTTATTTGGCTGGGGTGGGGGTGGGGGTCTGACCAGCCCCCATCGCCTCCTCCAACAACAAGGGCTTTATGCTCTCATGCAAAAAGACCAGCTGTCAGCTTAAATTTCCCTAATCCAGCCAGATCCCAACTCGGCCAATCAACAGTCGCTATCTGGAGGAAGCCCATCTGTGAAATGCAGCAGTGCCCTTACTGGAATGACATGTCATAAAAATTAGTTTGGGCACTAATCTAAGGAAGCTTTGTGCTGAGTCCAGGAACTGTGAGGTCCCACTTGGTGTCCTTCTCTCTGCCAAAGAGCTGGACCAGATGAGCCCTGCAGACCCTGCAAATACAGCAAGTGCCCCCACATCCTGCCCCTCCCATGCAGCACTGTCCTCTCGATGAGGGAAGAAACTTCCCCACTCCCTCAGTCCTGTATTCCAGGCAGCTGGTTGCTCTGCCACACAAAGGGACTACAAGGATGGATGGATGGAAATATATTGTACTGCTGGGTGAGCGATGGTGGTGTGTGCATGTTTGTAGTTGTGGCTATTGTTTTATAACTTCAAAATGACATTACTAGTGCATGTTGGTCAGATTTGTTTAAAAAGGACACATGAACTCCTCCTCAGAAAGATTCTCCTAGTGTGAGCTGCCCCTCTCACCTCTAGAAGAACAGTTGCCCGTGTCTGTCTACAGGAACACTGGAAAGAGAAAACCCAAAGTAACTGGCATTTGTAAACCACTGAGAAAGTCTGTAGGAGTAGCAACAGAAATAATTTGTAATTTGCAAGTAAATTTCCTCCACTATTCTGCAGAACTGGTCTTCCCTACATTCATGTAATTGTGAATCCTTGCAAGCCATCAACTCAGGAAAGATTTCCAATAGAAAGAGAAACTTAAAAAAAATGCTTCCCTGCAGAAAGACGTTTTTCCCTCCCACTGCTCCAGAAGGACTCATAATTCATTGCATCTGCTTTGTATTTTCATGGCATCATTTTTTTTTTAAAAAAGTAGGAAAAAAAATAGGGTAATTGAGACCTTATAAAGAGGCATTGAACATAGAGGCAAATGTAATTTTTTTTGGGGGGGGGAGGTGAGGACAGCTAACAACCTTCAGTGTTTTAAGTATACAAGATTTTATTCGCCACCAATATTTTATAGGAATCCTGAAATATCTGAGGTTTTTTTTTTTTTTTCCTAATTTACCTGAAATCAGCCAAGGGACCAACCCCAATTACTTTAAGAGTTCTATGACGGAAATTAATTAGGCCACCAAAATGTTTTATTTCCAATTATTCATTCTTTGTATTAATAGAACATGGTATATCTCTTATGGCATAAAATTACTGCATAATACAAATTTGAATATGACACACATACCAAAAAATAAAAAAAAATACTGACTTTTTACTGTAATCAAGACATCAGATAAAAAGGTGTAAGTTAGTCTTCTGGAAGGAGCTTACAATTTAGTTTGAAAGGAAATAACCAAATAATCTCCATTTGTAAAAGGACATAAAGATATATTTTTGTTGTGGTTAGAATTTAGTTTCTAATTTGGCAGAAACTGATCATCTCTGGGCTATACCCAAATGAACTGTGGTATAGCTTCCCACATCTAGGGTGAGGCACGGCATAACAGTGTGTGTGTGCACACGTGCATGTGTGTGTGTGTGTGTTTTCTAGGGTAGGATTGATTTTTCATAGGGACTATTTGGAAGACAAACAGAAAAAAGACCACAGGAAAGAGGCTGAGATTGTTCAATTATCTCACTTCTGCATTCAGGTCATACTCATATGCCAAGCACTTATGGGTCTTGTGAAGGAGGCAGAACACCAGCTGAGTGCCTAGCACATAGTAGGTATTTAATAAACATTCACTGAATTGATTTAAAGATATAATCAGGAGTGAATCTTGCCTTCATAGAGTTGATATTCTAGGAAGGAAGCTGCATCATATATTTAGTAAAATAATTATAATACCAAGGAGAAAGAGAATTCCATCAAAGAAATACAGATGAGATCTGGGAGAGCACAGGGAGATCAGAGTTTCTTACAGTTAGTGCACCAGTCTACGCCTTGCAGACAAAGTGGTATGTGAATTTGATATGGAAAGATGGGTTAGATGCTGACCTATGTGATGAAAGTAGGGGCTTTGTAGGTAGAAGAGCAAGAGCCAAAGTACACAAGTAGGACAATGTGAAACTCGAATTGGAAAACCCAATTTCAGCATTGAAAGAAGTGGTAGAAAACGAGCTTAAAAAAGTACAGTGCGCTCAAGTAGTGATGGTCTTTCATACTACATAAACAGTTTGAACTCAGGACTGTAGACAGAGAAACATTACTAAAGGTTGTTTCCTATCTTAGAATAAGATAGCCTGCTGCTCCCGGCAGAGTTTGTACTCTGTGTTGAATTTCTTTAAGCATCCCGTTAAGATATCTCAGTGTGTTTGGTTATATTGGTTTATTTTGGAAGAGGCCCATCTTAGAACCCTATGGTTCCTTTATTCACTTGGAATCACCTTCAGCCCACAGGATTCCCTGCTCCAGAATGCTCTGACCACAAGGTATCTACAACTTAATCTCTCAGGAAAGTTGCTGCTGATGTTTTTACTATAAAAGATAAGGGGGTCAATCATCTTCATAGTCTCTTCATGGATAACTGGCACATAGTGCACAATAAGCAGTCTAGAAGAAGTAAAGAACTACTTTTCTGACCAGAAGTAGTTCATTAGTAATGAAAGTCGATTGTCTTTTGCCCATGGTTCACTGTGGACATTGGCCAGCAGCACTATGGGAGAGCATCTGATGCTCTTCATTCACCATGCCACTCTGATTTATTCTCCTGCTATTTATTAAAGCTGACTTACTCCAAACCTATAATAATGAAATGTTGATTACCAATATATTATTGAGTTGTGACATCACAGTTGCATCAATATCAAATAACTACTGTTCACTGAGCACTCACAATGCCTTAAGTTGCTAACAGGGTGTAACCACCCAATAAGACTGAGACAAAAACTATATTCATCACCTTCATCTACCAAGGAAAAAGTAAAGCTCTGAGATCAATGAAACTTGCCCACAGTAATAAAGAGAGGAGCAGTAACTGGGTCAAGGCACGCTGATGTGAGAGAGTGTGGGCATGTTCCCTCTCTATAGACAGAGTTCTTCCAATTGTTGCATCTAACCTTCCCACCCCCATTTAAGTTTCATGAAGATGTAGATTACTCAACTGGAACACTGGCCTGGGCCTTGAGTCCCACTTCTTATTCTGGTGGCCAGTTATCATCTACTTCTCAGGACTGTCTTTCTAGGCCATTGTTTACATCCTTTCAAAACCAGGGAGCTATGGAGTCTCTGTCAGGCCTCTCTGGGGCCTAGAGATTGCAATTCAAGGCTGAAATTGGCCTTGATTGTCACTGTCAACTCAATCTTCCCTTTATTATCTACCAACTTTGGGGGACTTTTAAATCTTAAGATACATCTTGACCTTCTTTTCAGAGCATTTAACCTTTTCAGATCTTTAAAATAGTTTTGTTCTTTGTCTTTTCTTATCTAAATTTGTACAGCTAGAAATATTTTCTAAGACTTAATTCTCGTCCCTCCTGGGATTTCATTGTTTTAGTGGCTCTTTTATAAATTCATCTAATCTTCCATATATCTCTAGAGTTTAGAAGATTGATGCCCAGAACTGACTACCACTACTCTACTGGCGGCTTTAGCAACTGTGCTCAAAGAAGGATCTTTGTTATACAACTAAATTTCTCAGATATAGCCAGCATATAGTAAACCCAGACTTTACTGAGGTTGTTCTTAGCATTATTATCCCTGGGTCTTATTGCCATTATCATCTTTCATCTTTTGCCAAAATAAGATAATATCCTTCTAGATTTATTTATTGAACTAATTAAATATCTTCATGTTCCTGGAGTAGCTACATAACCATTCTTAAGGTAAAGCACATTGAATTAGGTATCTAAGATTCCACAATTAAAAAAGAAAAAAAGAAAGAAGGAAGAAAAAATTAGACATATTTCACCTAAAAGATAGTCAGATAGAAAAGTTGTCTTTTACCTGTCTGGAAGGATTATTAAGCTCTCATTCTGTACTGTAAAGTCTCTGCTTGAAGCACAACATGTTTGGAGTAATCAAAATGGGGCTTAGCTTGTTCGTGTGAGATTACAACCCCGAGAAAGCACAAAACCCTCTGCTGTGCATATTTGCACTTAATAAAACATCACTGCCATATCCTGTGCTCCTGTATTCCATCCTACCTGTGTATTACTCAAATCATTCTTTCTTTCATTCATTTGACAAAAATTGTTGAGTGTATATTATGTTCCAGAAACAGTATGCTAGTCTCTGGTACTACTCTAACAACTAGAGTTGGCCATCCTCATTGGATCTCAGGAATCTAAAAGCTATTTTATATAGGATTAAGGGGAAAGGGCCAGAAAATAAGTTTTTGATTAATAAAGAGATTTTTAAAAATGTTTCATGAATGAATACATTCATTATAGTATTTTAAATGCCTTAATATTTGTCTAATAGTTTTATAGGTTTCAAAGGAGTTTAATAAACATTCTATAGTTAAAGGTCCACTTCTAAGGTTTGGATAGTTTCAGATGATCTTACTACCAACTCCTCGAGTGCAGAGACTATGTTTTGTCCATGTGTACACCTCTAGAATCTCATGCAAGGCTGGGTATAAAATTGGCAATTAGTAAGTGATTTTCAAATGAATACCTTCATATTATATGTATGTAACTTATTCTACCATTGGTTGTGATCAGACACTCTTTCCACTTTTCATGTGCACTGTTCTCCTCAGACAAGGTACTTGACTGAATCTCACTCAGGAAAAATGCCTGGCTGAACTTGGAGCATCAACTCATGCCATGTTATCTAGCCATATCATTGCTCCTTGTAGTCATAATAAAAAGTTTGGTAAAAACACAAAGGTTCTACGTGGGGCAAACTGGGGAACTAAGCTTCTTCCATGTTGGGGATAGTAGTTTCACAATAACAATGATTAAGTTTTCAGAAATATTAAGACATATTTAAACAGTAAGATGGCACTGAAGCAAGTACTTTATCAACAAGCCTTCTTCAAATCTTTCCTTTCATAGGGGACTTAGGAATTACTTCTTCCTATATTATATACGCCAATTGCATGAGCTGCTGGTTAACAACACTAAGCCATCTGATGAACAGAACATAAGAAATTTCGTGAATAATTGTTTGACATTTTAGTCTCTGAAAGAAAGCAAGATAAGAAACCCATATGGTTTATTATTAGAAGTAAGGGACAGATATAGATTTTAAGAGTGTTAAGGTCTTAGTGCTGACCTTGTGGTAAGATTATTCCTTGCTATTTCCATCTCTCCCCATTAGAAATCTTAAATAGCCTCATTTTCAATTGCCCTAATTATCTATGACAATATTATTAAACGATAACCTAAGACTTAGAGGTTGAAAATGTGTTTTGTCAATAAAATGAATTTAGCAGAAAAAATTAGGAGATAACTTCAGAATTTAGGTATTTTCCTGTGTTATCTTGAGAAAGTCACCTAACCTCTCTGGATCTAAGTTTTCTAACTTCAATAGAAATATATTTTTAACTGGCCCATTTATCTCTTCATATGGATGATGCAGGAATAGAATTAATAGAGATAGAATACTTGGAAAAATTAAGAGACCTATTTAAATGTATACGATTTTATTTAATTAGCTTATTTTTCCATTTAGGGCCCCCAACTCAGCTCAAGTAGAAAAAGCGATCAATAAGAAAGGACTGGAGAACCAGCGATGGAAAAATCAGCTCTAGATCTAAGAGAAGTCTGAGTCACTAGTCAGTCAGGCAGCAAGTCTAAAACAAATTAACCACTCATCCCTAGCTTCCTATTCTCTTTTCTGTTTAATTTTGATGGACAACTGTGAAGGTGGAGTAACCTTAAATGTTTGCTGTGGTAAAAACATTGTGAAAATATTGTTTTTTTTTTTTACCAACATGAGAAACAGAGGAGGAAGTAAAAAAGAGCTGCAAGAATGAGTTGTATCAGTAAATGTGAGTTGAGCTACTCAGAATCTTGGTAGAGTCCAGTAATTCCTGAAATCTTCAGTGTCTGTTACACACACACACACACACACACAGTATGTGCAGTGTGTGTGTGTGTGTGTGTGTGTGTGTGTGTCTAACAATTAAGTTCACAAACTCATCGTAGAGAAAGTGCTGCATACCTCATTGCTGAATATCACTACAGTCACCTTCAAAGTACTCCCCTTGGGAAGCTATGCACTGATGCCAGTGTCTAGTCCACCCTTCAAAGCAATTTTGAAACTCTTTTTGTAGAATGGTCATCAGATCTGTTATCATATGACCCTTGATGTACTAAATGTCATCAAAATGTCTTTCTTTCAATATTTCCTTTATCTTAGAGTAAAGAAAAAAGTCTTTGGGTGGCCAGCTCAGGTGAGTAGGGAGGGTGTTCCAATACAGTTATTTGTGTACTGGCTAAAAACTCCTTCACAGACAGTGCCATGTGAGCTGGTACATTGTCATGATGCAAGAACCACGAGCTGCTGGAGAAAAGTTCAGGTTGTTGTTGTCTAACTTCTTCATGCAGCCTTTTTAGCACTTCCAAATAGTAAACTTGGTTGACTGTTTGTCCAGTTGGTACAAATTCATAATGAACAATCCCTCTGATATCAAAAAAGTTTAGCAACATTGTTTTGACTTTTTATTTCGACTGACAGAATTTGTTTGGTCGTGGAGAAGTGGCTGACTTCCATTGTGCACTTCAGTGCTTTGTGTCAGGGTTGTATTGGTACACCCATGTTTCATCACCAGTGATAACAGGGCCCAAAACATTGTCTTGCCTCTCCAAAAGGCCTTAGCAAACTTTAACTCTCCTTCACTTTTGTGGATCGTTGAGGTCCTTTAGAACCATTTTTACATATACCTTCACCATTCCAAGTTTTTCACTTAAGATTTTCCCAACTGTTTCTCTATTGATATTCACTCAGTCTGCTATGCTTCTCACAGTCAGTTGATGATTTTGACAGACAATTTGATGTATTTTTGAAATTTTTTAAAATCAGTTCTGCTTGTTACTGGCCTCCCTAACCTCTCTTCATCAATGATGCTTTCTCTCCCCTTAGAAAAATCTTTAATCCATTTGTACACTGCCATTTTCTTTATGGCATTATTCCCATAAACTTAGACTAACATGTCCCTGATTTCACTTCCACTCTTGCCAAGGTTAACAAGAAATTTGATGTTTGTTGGTTGCTCTAATTCAAGCTCCAACATTCTCTTGACGGCACACAATAACATGCAACAACAATAATGAACGCCATTCAGTAAGACATATCACATGTCTCCATGAACACAGCTGTGAGACACAGGTACACAGAGGTTATGAAACCTTACCAAGTTGTTTGTACAGTGCTGCCAATGGAAGTGCAAAGTGGTAAGTTCACAAACTTAATTGTCAGACTTTGTGTATATTGACCTCTCACTATGTGCCACACACTTTTAGAAGCATTGAGGTTATGCTTTTGAATGATGAAGACATGCTTTCTGCTTTCAGAATGGTACACTACAGTGTGTGATGAACTAAAATAGTGAAATCAGAAAATAAATTATTAAGATAAATTCAAATAATTGTATATGCTACAAAAAATAACTAAAATACTTAAATAGAGAGTAATAGACTACTGAGAACAAGAGCTGGAGTTTGACAATTTTAGAGACAATAGTCAGACAATAAATATCTCTCAAAGAAGTGGATATTTGAACTAAAATCCAAATATCCAGAAGTCCCAGCCAGGGGAATTATGGAAGAACTGAAAAAGCAGTTGAAGTAAGTTAGATGAAGAAAATCTGCAGAAAAATGAGGTTGGAGAGGTAGACAAGAGGCAGATCCCATACATGTTTTTACTCTATCGACTTGAGTCTTACTCTAGTAGAAATAGGAAATTCTTGAAGAGTTTTGAGAGCTGCTTTGATTGGTGGGTCAATGTCTTTCATCAACTTTGGGCAATTCATAGCAATTTTCTCTACAAGTATTTCTGTTGCCCAATTCTCTCTCTCCTATCCATCTGTGACACCAATTAAATATTATTATATCATTTGATAGTGTCTCATATACCTTGAAAATTCTATTCAATTCTATTCAGTGTTTTTCTTCTTCATCCCTCTTCCTCTTTGTGGTTTAGTTTGGATCATTTCTATTGACCTGTCTTCAAATTCTTTAATCCTTTCTTCTTCTGTGTTCAGTCTTGCAGTTAAACATATTGAATGAACTCTTTATTTCTGATACTATAGTTTTTAAATTGTATAATTTCCACTTAATCCTTTCATAGAGTTTTTATTTCTATGCTCAATTTCCCTATATGGCATAAAGTACATTCCTAAAAAATATTTGTTGAAAAAAATTTGTTGAGTGAATGGCTTTGCTGTTTGTTGAGAAGGATATTTTAAAATATAGAAAAATAATCATATTCAGAACATTTACTTTATCACAAATTAGCTATCTTCCACTAAGACTCAATAACTGCTATTACAACCAGGGAACAGCCATCCTCATTTGCATACTTTGCAAAGTTAACCTTGCTTTGGGGACAGCTAATATTACAAAGCACTTTCATGTTATTTGTATTTTTTTACCTGGTCAGTTTCCACTGGAAGCTCATAGGACTAGATCCACAGGTATATGAACATTAAAGCACTTTGCCCAATAGTGCAGAACTATAGCAACCATAATAAATCTCTCCCTTTTGTGAATGCTTTGAATAAAGCCAGAATGTCTTTGGGTTCAGTTTTATCCCTGGAAAAAAGGCAAATCATTCTACTGGCAAGATATAGAATATGCCCTTTGGAACAAATTACACATGACTTAAATTGCCTCTCTCTAGGGACTAGCTTTGGCAAATCTCTCCCTGTGCAAAGATGAAAAGGAGATACGGTTTTCACCTGGAGAAGAAAGCCTCAGAAGTCTGTCCTGCAAAGAACAGGCACTAGAGTGGTAGGAAACCCAGAATGTAACAGTTAAGATTCAAAAGAAAAGTAAATGAAAAGAGGAAGTCCCAAGTAGTGTACTAAATGTTTCTGGCCCAGACAAAACAAAATAATAAGGCAAGGTCATAGAATTGCATAGTAAGGAAACCACGAATATATATTTTTCAGAAAGCATTGGACTCTCATATAAATTCAGAGACTGATGCTTCCAGCAGGGTGTGATACATATGTTTTATTAGTGCTTATTATTATCATGGCCAAACACAATGCTACATGCTACGCTGAGTATGTTTCAAGTGTAAGCAAAAGTCCAGAAGTTTCTCTTAAAGTGAACGATGCATACTGACCCACATCACAACTCTGTAACAATGCTCATGAGTGCATGTGTGCATACATACACACTGAAAGGGGTACTGCATTTTAATCTATCAGTAGAAACTTAGACTCTCCCATATTCATCTGTGCTTTCTGGACATTATATGGAGAGGCAGATATCTGAATTTGCCCGGTGGGAGGGTTGCCCAGTGATTAATTAGATCAGCGCATGGGCTGGGATATGCTGATCTTTCTGTCCCTGCCAAGCCCAAGGCCTTTGTTTCTGAGTGCTTCCCTCTCCTGAACTGTAACAGCAGCATGCCTTTCAAAGTGCTTCATAAAATTTACTTCTCATTGCCCCAGGGAGAGGCCTGTCTTAGTCTCTCCATTTGGCTGACTGGAGTGAGCTGACCTGCTTAGGGTCCAGTGGGAATTAGTGCCCAAACTGGAATTACAACTTTGGTTCTTTGGGACCAAGTCCCACTCACCAACCACTTAGGGCAATTCTATTGCATCTCTTTTCTCTTTCTTCTCTCTCTCTCTGCAGAGGTAACCTACCCAAACGACAACACATTCTCACCAGTCTGTGGTTTTTGGTTTTGCCACACATATAGTATTTTTTGTTATCAAGTGTATTTGTGTTATTTATAATGATGACAAATGTTCGCTGTTGATTGAACTTGAAGAACTAGTCTGTGCTGGGACCCACACATCCTAGGACTGGCAAAAGCTAGACAGCTGGATAATGCTAGGTATTAGGGAGTGGAGATTTAAAAAGTCCTTATGCACTGCTGGTGGGAGAAATAGAGTTTCTATTCACACCTCACAGACCAGAAATTAGTATCATGGCCACATCTATTAATAGTTGCAAGGAAGTCTTTGAATGTCATCTTTATTCCAGATAGCCACGTGTCCAGCTATAATACAGGGTACTTGCACTATAGAAGAAGGAGTAAATACTGAAAGAGCTAGAAATTGCCATCTCCCAAATAAGATGGTTTTTTCAAATTAATACCATAAGGAAGCAAACAACCAGAGATGAAAAGGGGCGTTAGATGAAGCTGCCATCAAATATTTACCTGTTCTGCAGTCCTTAGATTTAAAGGGAACATTTAAGATCCTTCATTGGTTTATTTGATTTGATTATCTTATTTTATGCTATTTTATTTTATATATTTTTATTGGACCTCATATACCAAGGGTTAATTAAATCATCAGCCTCATTTCATGTATTCCCATCAACTACATCATGCCCCACACTTGTTTCATTTTTAAATGTATTTCAAGTAGTCCTTAATAACTGTTGCTCTCTCTACCCCATGTTAGGCCACACCCTGAAAATGTTTCAAACTTATCTTTGAAACTGTGGTTTATCTCATAAATTATCTGATGTTTTTGTGGTATGTATTTTTGATTTACATGAATTACATTGTGCTAAAGAAAAATTTGTTCATTTTCCTATTTTTTTCACCCGTGATTATGTTTTCAAGACTCATTTGTGTGTGTATCTTGTTTGTTGCTCCTCTGTATTGTTCTCCATACTTCACCACATTCTGCTTACCAATTTGCCTAGTTACAGATTCCTAATTTGTCCCTCAACTCTACACTGTCAAGAAAACGGTGCATACCTGTATTCTGAAGGGCCTGTACAGGAATATCTCAGGTATTACTGCACAGAGTAAGATTCATGCACATCATTCGACTAGGCGCTGCCACGTTACTTCCCAGAATGTCTACACCAGATTAGAGTCCCATCAACAGTACACAAAAGATCGTTTTATCATATCCTTCTCCTTTATACTTACTATCAAATTCATGATTTTGTGAATTTGCGGGGAATAAAATGGTATACATTTGCTGTTTTAGTATGTATTTCTCTGATTACTTTTATTTTATGTGTTAGGCATTTGGATTTTCCCTTACATGACTTGCCTTTTTATACCTTGCCCACTTTTATATTAAAATTTTTTGGGAGTTCACTGATGGTGTAGTGGCTTAAGGCTTCGGCGCTGGCGCTGTCAGTGCTGCGGCCTGGGTTCGATTCCCAGCCGGGGAGCTACCCACATACCAAAAAGAAAAAAAAAATTTTTTTTGCCTTTTTTTATTGATTTTTAGGAATTCTTCTATACTCTCCAAATAAGCCCTTTGTCAATTAACTTATCCATCATGGTTGGGGGTTTTGGGTCTTCTTAGAATATGCTTCCTCATTCTGAGCCGCAAAAATATCCTTCTCCATTTTATGCTACTAGCTGTATGGTTTTACCGTTACGGTTAGGCATTTGATCCAGCTGGAGTCTTCTTTTTTATTGGTATAAAATATGGATCCTGTTTTGCTTCTTTTGTATGAGTATAGAGACTCAAATTTTCTAACACCATTACTAAGTAATCTACCCTTTCCCTATAGATTTGAATTAGCACTGTTTTTCATAGATCAAGTTTCCGATGTACTTGTGGAGTCTTTCTCTCTCTCTGAAATCTTCATTCCATTCCACTTGTCTATTTGGACTCTTGAACCAGTTCCATATTTTTAAAGAGCATACAGTGTGTACACACACACACACACACACACACACACACACAGCATTATATATGTACAGTAAGCATCGTCCTAATGGCTGATTTAACTGGAATGTGCTGGAAAATGTGGGATTTGATAGGTGAGTCCATGTGATATATAAACAGCAAGAAAATGGGAAAATGAAAGTAAACCAGGGCCCCAGCATCTATCTTTGCCCCAAAGGTGATGTCTGTGGTGACTATACGCAGTTGCCACACTGAGACGAACTTGCCTTGCTATCCTTCTGTATTTCTTCTTGTTCCTTGTCCACAGATGTATTTTTCTTTCTCATATTTTCTCACTCGGACTTGTTTCATAAAAGATTGGGAATGCCTCACCAAAATGCAATTAACCAAGCAAGATATAACAACACCAAAAGAGGTGAGAAAATGAGCCAAGGGAAAAACACAAATTGTCTTATTTCATTTGAAGCCCAAGTTAGTTTACAGCAATCTCAATTTAGCCAATTTTTGTTTCATTTATAGTTTATCTCTTTCCAGGTTTCACAAAGTTGTTCAACCTTTTAGTTTCCTCATTACATTTTTTTAGGAGAGAAAATGAAAACCTCTGAAGCCCCACATTTTAAGAGACTGTTGGAGGAAGGAGGTCTGTGTATACATGGATTTCCCAGACCCTGTGCAGTTACCTGACACTTGTAGAAAGAATTTGGTAGAAAAAGCTGGTGACTGAGACCCAGGAGACCAGGGCTCTGCCACTGACCAGCTGAGACCTTGACTCAAACACAGATCCCTGTGTTTTATCACCCTGTCCTCAGCTGCCAGGGGAGGGGGCTGCCCTAACCACCCAGCACCAACACTCTCTGATTCTGCATGTCATTTTCCCTCTGGGACATCATTCATTGCGTCCCTCTGGAGACATTTCACAACTATTATGCACACCAGGCCAGCTGTTCATCCCAGAACTAAGAAAGGTCACTCTCAGCAGGCTGATTAGCCTCCGCCCCTGGCTCAGAATAATTACTCTATAATAGTCACATCAATTTTGTTTTTTTTAACCTCAGGAATTCCTATCCTGTGGAGAGTCTAACAGATGTATCTTATGCATATAAGAGAAGAAATAGCAAGTGCATTTCAAGAGGCTATAATGTCTATAAGCTATATTTTCCAGAAAATATCACAATAAGTTAGTCACAGAATCAAAGAAACCAAACCATTGCTAGTCAAATATCCTCCAGTCTCCCTGTGTCACCCCTCTTTACAATAGCTGAGCGAATGAACGCAGGCCCCCATTCTACACTGACTGCTGGCATTCAGACATCTCCCGGTTACATCAGATTCATGACAGAAGAGATTCTGATTATCACCTGACATTGCTCCAGCTTCGGTCCTTGCTTCTCTGTCATCTCAGTCATTTTATCACCTGTCCTCCCATGTGCTCTAGCTTCACTCAAGGTAATGTCACCTGCAGTGGTCATCACGGAGCCTTACTCATGAGAACAATTTAAAGTTGGGTTTCAGGCCTAGAACCACCCTGATAACCCCGACCAAATACCATCATAAGGATCCCCTTATTGACTGTGATAGACTGAATTGTGCCCCCATCCCTCATTCATATTTTGAAGCTCTAACCCCAAGTGTGACTGTATTTGGAGATAGGGCATCTAAGGAAATAACTAAGGTTAAATGATATGGTAAGGGTTGGGTGGGTTCTGATAGGATTAACATCCTTATAAGAAGAGACCCCAAAGAGCTCTCTCGCTCTCTGCTGTGTGAGGACGCAGTGAAAAGAAAGCTATCTGCAAGCCAGAAGGAGGGCTCTCACCAGAAGCTGAACTGGCCAGTGCTTTGATCTTGAATTTACAATCCTCCAGAACTGTGAGAAAATAAACTTCTGTTGTTTAAGACACTGGTCCATGGTATTTTGTTATAGCAGCCTGAGCTAAGATACTAGATTTTTCTCTTCTTGGCCAGGGCCAACTGGACAAGCTTTCAAAAAAATGTCCCTTCTCCCATCACTCATGGCCCTCTTCTTCATTCGGCATGGCCTCCAATGCCACGGTTCAATTCCGGCTCTCTTCTGCAGCCTCATCTCCCTCTTCTCTCTCCTCTGCCAGGCTCTGCAGCCACCTGGGCCTTATGTAGTTCCTGGGGAAGCACTCTGACCCCTCCGACCACAGGACTTTTGCATGTGCAGTTCACGCTGCTTGCAATGCCTCCTACCTCACCCCATGTATTACCTGCTTAACTCTTACTTCCTTTAGATCTCACCTCAGGTATCCCCTCTTGGAGGAGCCTGCCTGATCTCTCAATCTAGCTCAGATTCTTGTTGTATTCTTACACAGACTCATGTTCCTTCTACACCTTCAGCAACATGCAAAACTAGCAGAACATTATCTTCTTCAATGGCTTCACGGGTCTCAGATGAAATTCTAAACTAGACCTTGAGAATTGGGGTCCAGTACTGTCCGTCCCACCCAAGCTAACTGAAAAGGTAGTGGATAGTTCCCCCATTCTTCTGCCTTCTGGTATTTCTTTGCATAATACAGTACTTCAAATGATCACATTTTAATCCATGTGTAGATTCCTGAGTTACTGCGTTTCCTGATGATTTACTAACATTTATCATCCTAAAGCTATAAAATAAATTGGAATTGTGGGAAAAAATCTTTGCACATCTAGAGAATTTGTTTTACTTTCCAGTGTTTCTTCAAAGTCTAAATTTTCTGTTTTATACACTGAAAACATTATTTCTACTTTAACTTTCATTATTATCACTGCTTTGAAGAAATTCTTGTTTTTATTTACATTTTTTTGCCTTTTAGTATGAAAGAATAATACAGTGAATTTCCATATACCACTACCACCATCCATGTACACATCAAAATAAATCAACTCACGGCCAATCTTGTTTCATCTATCTTGCAACAAATTATTGCTTTTCAAATTGCCTATTTATCTTAAAACAAGCTACTTTGCTACTTTAGAGCATATTGTGAAAATTTACATTTGGCACCAGTTTAAGTTCCTTCATCCACACCCTCCTATTGAATTTAGAATGAAATAAAAATGCATTGTAAGAACTAAAGTTTCAAATATTAAAAGTCTTATATCAGTCAAAATGTCACGTATTCCCATGTAAAGCGACTTAAGTACAGCTCAGAGTAAAGTTCATGTTGCTTCTCCTTTAACTTCATGAAAACATTTCAAGACAATTTCCCTTAAAATGAAGTTACTTTGCGACAGCGCAGTTCAACTCTCCCTGTAAATTTTGAAAAGCATAGATTATAAATAATAATATAGTCCTCCCTGGTGTTTTAAAGTCTCTTCCTCTATTGACTGGCTATCTCCCTGGAGAAGTAGGGCACTTGAATCACATATCTGTAGGTAAAAACCCTGACAAGACTTTTGCTGTGATTGACATGGTGTCTGGGTGGACACTCTTAGTTGTTCACCAGACAAGCACTTCTGCTCTGTCCACTCTGCTTAGGGGTTGAGGTCAATGTGGTTGGGCAAGAGCGACTACTCCCATGGGCCAGGGAGGGCTCAGCTTATGGGAGCATCTGTAGGTGACTCCATCCCCTTTCACCCTGTGACCCAGGCTGGGGGGAGGGGAAGTACACTGAGGCTTTTGGGGAAGACTTCCTCCTTGTGAAAGGACAGAGAGAATGTAGGATGGACAATCCTGATGCTTGCTTTCATTCTTGAATGCAGTTACAGAGAAGGGGTGCTTGGAATTGTGGCACCTATGCTATGACCTTGAGGGGAGATAATTCTGACCCCCTGAGAAATAAGCCGTGGAATGATGGAAAGACCTGTTTCCTTGATGTTATCATCAGGCTTCAGAGCAGATTTTAGCTTTGGACTTCTGGTTAGGTGAAGAGAAAAACAAAACAAAACAAAACAAACAAACAAACAAACAAATATCTCTATTTACGCAACTTTTGGGTAGGGATTCTGTTGCTCGCACTCAAGAGCAAAGAAGTTAATAAAGAACCAACACCAGTCTAGTCTGTCTTGCTTACAGAGGCCCAGCAAACACACCTCTGTACTAAACTGAGCAACAAGAAATAGTTAAACTGGTGTGGTTAGACTCACTTCAATTCAATTTACAAAATATTTACTGAGCACCTTCTATCTGTGCTTAGCTATGTGCTAGGTACTAGGAACTTGAAAAAAGAGTCTCTGCTCTGAAAAACTCCTGTTGGGTAAAATTTAAAGGAAAAGTCTAACACTTCCAAGGGATATTGTATTTTCTTGGGAAAATATGACTACTCTGCCTCAAGTTGCTAGATTTAGTGTCCTAAAGTTGGAAAGGATGCTTGAGAAGCCATCTGGCCCACAAATAATAAAAATCACAGATAGGAAGAGCCTATAAGGAAGACTGGTCTCAAGAACAGGCTGGTTGGCAGGCACATACATGGCATGATTTCAGAAACTCTAGTAAAGGCTCTTAACCCAGAGAAAAATCTGTCATGGTGCCTAAACCACACACCTTGAGACTGCTTCCTTTGGCTTAAGAATGTGTCCCTTGCTAAATCACAAGTACCACTGAGAAGCAGCCCCATATGTTTTTTTCCTATCAAATTAGAGCCATCATGAAGGTCCTGGGAACCAGTATGAAGATGGTGACGGTGGAAGGAGGAGACACACGCACCTATGAGGAGTTTGGGGGATACAGAGATGATTCACATTTCAGCTCAGGGTCAGCTCTGAGTCAGCTGAAATAATCTCTAAAAGGGCAGGTTATCTGTGATTTTTCCGCCCATTCTTTCTTTGCCTTGGCTTTTGTTTTTCTTTTTTAATATATATTGACAGAAGATTGAGACTCCATCCCAAACAGCATGGAAGTGTTCAGATAAAGATCTCCTTGACCACTGTGGAAATCAAGTAGGGAAGGGTCAGGAGACATCCTGTCTTGCCATTCATTGCTTTTCCAAATAAATCCAGGGAAATGATCCTGAGTAGAGAAGCCCTTTCCTTGCATTCCAGCCTCTAAACTGGGAATGCATAATTATGCAAAAAAAATAAACAAAAAAGTAACTAAGTGAGAGGGAGTTGGTGTGTGGTTTCTCTGTAGCTTGAAGGTTCAGGTTAGATCCTGCTAACCCTCTCAAGAGTGCTTACAGAGCACTGCAAGACTGTCCTCCCACCTACGCTCCTCTGTCCTGGCCCTCACCCCCTTGTCTGCAGCCCTAACTTCCTGGCACTTTTTCTTTGCTGACTGAGAAGCTCCACCCAGCATCTAAACGGTGCTTTCTCCTAGAAGGTCTGATCAACAAAGGAGTTCAACTCTAACCATTGGAGTCAAACTGAAGTACAGAGAATATGTGGATGAGAATAGCAAAGATCAGTCTATGTAAAAGTGCTTGAATCTTCTCAATAATAAATTTTTCCTTCTTTTTCCAGTCAGTGGTTCCCAACCTTTTTCCACTTGTGTACCCCTTTTAAGCCTATTTCTATAAATTGTACTCCTTGTTTTTAAAATAGCTCTTTTTAAAATACTGACACTTTTTGTTCAGTGTCTATCTTAATGTAAAATAGTGGAAATGAGGTAATAAGTTAGAAAAGAAAAATTACTACACTAAAACCGCAGATTTAATTTTATAATATTTATAACACAGTTAAATATTGATAATGATGATCAAGTATTTAAACATTATATAAAAAAACTATTCGAAAATCATGATTAAAGACAAGGTACTTGCTTTTACTCAGTCCATAACTAAACTGATCAAACAGTCTAGCTGCAGATGTATTGGTGTGTTTGGGAAAGTTCTAGAAACATTGCAAATAGATTGTTCTGAAACTGTGTAATGATTGGTAGAAGAGTGGTTGGGGGAAGGGTTCATAGCCACACCCCCATCAATCATCAATCGCTAATGAGATCTAATTTTGAAGTGTTTCCATTAACAGAGATTCAAACTTAACATTTATTGTCCCATAACTAATATTTTACATTTTTATACTTTATTTGTTTTTTCACCATTACTAATTATTTTTGCAGCTCAGTACTTACCCCTGGGGGTACGCGTACCACCACTTGTGAACCCATGGGCTGGTTACTCATTTCCTTCAGTAAGCATTCCTTGGGCTGCTACTATGTGCCATGCAGCAAGGTGGGCAAGGAGGGCACAGTGGTGAGCCCTGCAGACCCTGCCTCCTGTCTTAACCAGCTCTCTAATACGTGTTAGACAAGGGAATTCTAGAACTGCACATCAGGAAAACTCCACAAAATGGGTGACGCATAGTTCCTTCAAATGAGGAAGAGGTGACAGCATCAGGAAAAGAGGAAAAATGATGTTGGATGCACAGAATCAGTAGCTGTCTATTGCAGTCAATGTTGAGACTATAAGTGTGGACAGAATTAGCTAAGAGAGCATCCACCCAATGATGGAAATGACTAGGGAAGAGGGTTGGAACCAAGGCATGGCTTAGCTGGGCCAGATGCAAAGCAAGTAGCGGGAAAGGATGGGGTGCTCACTCCAGGCCTGGGAAAAGCCTAAGGCAAGGCAGAGATAGGAACTAGTACATCATAGTTGGGGCGAGGGGGGGCGGGGGTGGGGATAGCAAAAGAGAACCCCAGCATTGGGAGCAGTGGGAAATAATGTGGCATGGGTAAGTATAGACTATAAAAAATGTTTCTAAGTCAATTTCTTGTAAAAGCTATATGACTCTTTTCAGCTGGCAGATCGTCAGCCTGACTGTGAACCATTATGTCTCAATTGTTCGAATAAGAGTAGCTTGTGATATTTTTACTTAGGATGAATGTCTCAAAGCATTTATCAATGAGTTCATTCCTATATGCCATGTAAGTCTTCACCAGGCACATGGATAATCTCACATTTCCTCTCCTTCCCCTTAGGGACAACAAAGGGAGAGAGAGGTTGGGGTCCCCAGGAGAAAGAAGGAAGTTGGGCAGCCACTCCCTCCGGCCTGGTCTCTGGTTCTAATTAGCTAAGCCCTATCTTTCAGAGATCTGCCTTTTAAAGGAACATAAACAATACTGCCTCAGGCCCCTACAAGCCATTAATGCATGTTTCTAAAAGCCAAAAACACATAAAATTCTCACATTTTATAAACAAATGCTGAGAAAAACAAGATGAGAAGCAGAACTTTCAGCAAGAAACACCATTCCAACCCAATGCTAAGCTGCTTTTCTAAGAGTTCCTGGACCCCAACCTGCCCAGTGGAAATGTCTGTGACATCCAAGTGCATTTTCCTGCAGGACACTTAGAGGTCCACTCTGCCTGGAAGTGTTCATTAGCTGACATGTCTTAGAATGACTGGGAGCAGAAGGCAAGAGAAGGAAACTGACTCTTGGAAAAAACAATAACTTCTTCCTATGCTCCAATCACATGGAGTATTTTGTAATTAAACTGCACAGAGAAGAAACTTCACTCTCTTGAGTGCCTGATCTACAGGCACTTGGTTTTGTTCCTGCCCAGGACTCCTTCATGAACTAGAGATTTCCAAGGTGTCGTTCTGTGTGGGATTTAAGGCCAGCGGACCATCTCTAGTAGGTTGGAAATGGCTTGGGGTATTGCAAAGAGGTAGGGGGGCCTGAGAGGAAGGACAGGGATCTTCCCTTTTCCTGAAGGAATTCTCCCAAACCCTGGACACCCTCTGTCCCTGGACACTGGAGGGTAGGGGACCCAGCACAAGACTGAGTCTGGACAGCTAGTTCTAAAGCCAGATCTTCCAGTGACTACTTTGGCAAGTCCCTTCACCTCTCTGGGCCTTATTTCCTCATCTGCAAAATTCTTCTTTAGATCAAAGGATGCTCTTTCCTTCTACCCCTAACATGCTCTGATACTTTGATCTTGACGCAAATCCTAGAGTTCCTGGTGCGTTGGGGCAGGTAACATCCATCATGAGTGTGCTCACAGGGCTCAGAACACGAGGCGTTTCTGACAGAGAGGCAGTGGGAGTTGATAAGGCTATAAAGGACTTGTAGAGTATTAACTTCATGGTGATGGCTTAAGAGAGTACATTGTTCCCCTCCCTTAGCATGCCAACTGGATGCCCTTCACGTGCTGAGAGACAGCTGGGCACATCCAATGTCTACAGCAGCAACCCTGATGAAGTGGGCAGGAAAGACGCCTTGTACTCACAGAGCGCCGGGGCCCCTCAAAGCACCTCTGTTTCCTATGAGCCTCAAGAACTTCGCTTGACAAGCATGCTCTTTTCCAAAACCTGGGAATGTCATCTCCTCCATCTCCCCAGGCCTGACATTATTATAGTAATAAGGCTCCCTTGTTCTAATTATCCCTCCTTGTCCTCTCTGAAAACCAGGGAAACTCTGAAAATTAGGGTTTGAAAGGGCAGCTGTCACCTTCCTGTCATTTCAAGACCTCAACCCCATTTAATTTAAACTAGAATAGGGCAATCATTTTAATCAGTTATTAACCTGAGTAAAAAAGGAGTCCATCCCTTCCTTCTCCCATTCTGGTTGTTAAAGGAACATTGCAGGTAGATGAACTAAATCATAAACTCTGGGCAAACTCTCCCATCTCACTCATTATTTCCTTATTAAACCCTTTTAACCTTCTCTCCTGATCTATCAAGGCCTCAGTGTCAGGTTGTTTGAGGTAGAGAAGGCAGTTGTCCTTTTCCTGGGGCCACGTGTTTCTATGTGAAAACGTAGTGATCGACCTCGGGCTAGCCACACAGACCAAATGTTACCTTTATTCAAACAAATACACAAGCCCAGGTTTGGAAGCAATGGAAAAACATTTTTTTCTTTTGGTCATTTCTCAAAATCACTAGGGCAGGTTTTTATTTTCTATGTACCTATAATGATTGAGCTTAAAAATAGACAAATTTATGGCAGCCTGCACAGTAGTGGCTGGGGATACCTTTTTGAGAGTTAACAAAAAGGATACTGCTCGCAACAATACCTCCCCACCATCTCCGACATTGCTCAGTTAGATGAATTCCCTCCCTTCGAGCCTTTACTCCTACTGCTAGACAGTTATAGTTAAAGCAGCGTTGAAAACATTTTTTTGCACAAAGATCAGAAGTAGGATGCTTAGGAGTCAAATACATATAAGATATTACATATCTATAACACAACTGCAATAGAACTTTTATAAGTCAAGAAACGCAATAGTCATAACTCTATTTCAGCATTTAGAGTTTCATCTTATAGCTAAAATCTTAAGGTCACATGGCTAGCCTGCAGACTCTGACGTCAGTATTGCACTTTTGAATAAATTTGATTGCTGAGGAAGACATTTTTGGAGGTAGTTTATTTTGCCTTTCTATACTGACTTCATAAGCTACTTGGATCCTTTCCTTGTGTTTCCAAATTTCGTTGTTTTTAGTTGTTCAATGCAAATGACTACATAACTATGCTTTCACTTCCAAAAAAGTTCTTATAATGCCCACTTGTTTTGAAATACATAATTTTAATTAGTCGCCTTTCTCTTTTCGTTGGCAGGCATGGCAGTTATTTAAAAAGCTATTCAGAAAAACAGTTCTCTCCAAGCACATCAACATCAACATTTTTTCCCTCTCTCAGATTAAGTCAATTGATATTCACCACACACGTGTCTCCGTGCAGACACATGGGAGAGATGGTGTGTATATCTTCAACTTTATTAGATGCTGCCACAATGGTGGTTCCAGCATATGTCCCACCCATATGTGTACATGTTCTCATTTCCTCCCATTCTTGCCAATTTTTGTTGTTGTTTGCAGTCCCTGATTATTTGTGAACTGGGGTATCTTTTCATATGTTTATTAACCATTTATATAGCTTCTTCTATGAACTGTTAATATCTTTTTCAATTAGATAGGCTTTTTTCTTAAGTTATGGGATTCATTTTTATATGGGGTGCAAGTATAATTCCTCCCCAGACTACTTTTTTTAATCTTTTCTTTGTTTATGCTTTTTCCACAGAAGTTTTTCATTTTAATAAAGTTCAAGTTTATCTGTCATTTGTTATTTTTGTCCTATACAAGAGAATTTCTCCTATTCTAACATTATAATAATATTCTCCTACATTTTTTCCTAGAAATATTAAAATTTGATTTTTAACAAATCCCAATATATTTGGAATTTATTATGTTTACAAAGTGAAGTGTGGAGCCAATTTTACATTTTCCATCCTTCTCACTCTTTCTTTTTTTAGTGTCTTTTCTTTTCCTGTGGTTTGAGTTTTTAAATTTTATGTCCTTAATCACAAAATTATTCATCTTCATCAAGTTATTAATCAAATCATTAAGTTATTTTAGTTCTTAGGTTGTAATCCTACTGTTTTGTGCCTAATTCTAGCTCTTTGGAGGACTGTTTTCTCAACAATTTGTAATTTTAGATTGTAAGTTCATCTTCAGCAGGATATCATTTGTGAGTCTGTGTAGACTGACTTAAAAAGGGTTTTTTTTTCCCCTTCTTACTGGTACCCCTGGTGTACCACAAGTCCAAGACCAACCTTTAACAGGATTTCTTATTCAGAGTTTCTAAGACCATTCATATATAAAAACAGTCAGCCTGAAACTCATGAAATGAAGACTTGCAAATACAAGTGATCAGGGAAACTTCTGTCTTTATATAGAGCCCCGGCCAAGACAGAGAAGTTTCCCTGTGTTGCTTGGTATGATTTTTTTCCTTGTTTAATCTTTCATTGAGATGCAACCCTTTGGAATTCAGACTGCTCGCAACTGAGAATATATTTACAGAAAAAAGACAACCACATGGTAAAGAGATGGGCACTTAATTAAAGTTACTCAAGGGCAACTTCAATTCACGTGCAAGAAGCTAAACAAAGATTTTCTGTCTCAGAAATTAACAAGTAAATTGTGTTGTCAACAGCTATACCACATGGCTTGTTGCTAAATTCAGAGAATGTTGGTCTGTAGGCTTAAAAAAGATACCAACATCCACTTTATTGTTTGAAGATTATTTATTTTGTGGTAGAAGAGAGACTCTTGCACTTTTTTTTTGCCATCATCCAGGCTTTCCCCCATTTTCCAAGAATCTACCCTCCCCACATGCCTTGACATGGTGAAAATGCTAGGGAAACACTTAGCAAGGGGTTTCTTAGGAGAAACCTGTATGAGAACATTTGCTCTTGTTTGGGTATGAGAGAGCATATAGAAGCAGAGACATCCATCCAACAATTGCTTCTAGAAGTGCACTCGCTATTTTTTTAGGATCATAGCGATCATTTTAATGCTCTCCTGATTTCTAATCACAGGTATTTCTAGTGTTGCCAAAACAGTGTCTCCCTATGTCTATTTTCTACTGTTGGCTTGGGTTCCAGGGAGTGTTTGTGAGAGACAGAGAAAATAAGAGATTGGCAGTCTTGTGTTGACATTTTGGGGCTGTTTGGAAATGAGAACGATCCAGGTCTGATGTTGTAATTTCTCCTTTTATGGGCAAAAGCAATGTCTCAGCATGAATGAGTATAACTAAACACACTGGGACACACCCCACATATAGTGTGCACTCCTTGGACACTTGCCGTGCTTTTGTTGTTGCTATTGTAGGACAAAAGGTAGAAGACAATCTTTTGCTTCCATACTCCCAAATCTACCTGCAATGAAATGAAGAAAGCAGTGGTCTTAAAGTGACAAAAATTCCTAATTTATGTATTTCTCTTTCCTTTCCTAGTTTTCAAGCTATAATCCTAATTACTACTCAACATAATGAGTTAATTTTAAATTATATAATGGGTTCTCATTTATAAATATTAGAATACATGTAAAGCAAAAAAAAATTTTCTTGCCCACTACTACACTGTTCCCTCATTGTGTATCCTTATGATCCATTCACTATGTATGGGTTAAGATTTTTTTCTAAGTGTATACATTCACACATATAATCACATATAAGAAAGCATATTTTTGTTTGGTGGGAATTTGCTTAATACACAAATTGTGTCATACTTCATATATTATTGTACAACTATCTTTTCTTACTTAAAAATGTATATTAGACATATTTTTCATATTAGTACCTAATGATTAGTCTCATTGTTTTTAATGGAATCATAGTCTTCCATAGATTATATAGTAGTTTATTTTATTATTTCCCCCAAAAGGGGAATTTGGATTATCTTTCAAGTTTTCACTATTGCAAACAATGCTATGATGAATTCCCTTACATTTAACTTTGTAGGTACATATGCCAATATTTTGTCTAGCATAGGTATTGAGAAGTAAAATTTCTGGATTAAAGGATAACATTGCTTCTTTAAAGCAATGATAAAAACTATCTGCTTACTTACCTATCATCTCTCTGTCTGTATATCTATCCATCTATTTACTTAGTGAATGTGTGCTGCCATGACAAAATGCCATAGACTGGATGGCTTTAACAACAGATATTTATTTCTAACAGTTCTAGAGGTTGCAAAGTCTAAGATCAAGGTCTTGGTAGTTTTGATTCCTGGTAAGTAATGCCTTTCTGGCTTACAGATGGTGGTCTTCTCACTATGTCCTCACATAGAGGAGAGAGAATGAGTTCTGGTCTCTTGTCTTCTTATAAGAACACTAATTCCATCATGGACACCACACCATCATGGCTTCATCGAAACTTAATTGCCTCCCAACATACTAATTTTTTGGGGACACAAACGTTTATTGCATGTATGTATGTATGTATATATGTATGTATTTATCCATCTGTCTACCTATCTACCTATACTTTCCTATCTAAAATAGACAATAAATACCTATGATTAAAAAATGTCAAAGTCAAGATAAAATGGAATCATAAATCCTAAAGCAGGCATAAAAATGATAATGTATTTTTATTAAGTCATAGTCATAAGCACATTAGATGTAAGCAGTCTAAATGCACCAATTAAAAAATAGAGATTGTCAGATTGAATTAAAAGCTAAAAAAGAAAAACTCAACTATATGTTCCCTATAATAAACTCACTTTAAATCTATAGACATAGATAGGTTGAAAGTGAAGAGGAAGAAACAAACGCTAATCAAATACTAATATAAAGAAAGTCAATGTGTCTATATTAATATCAGAAAAAAATAGACTGAAGAACAAGAAATTATTACCAAGGATGAATGAAAATTACATATGATAAAGGGTTGATTTACAAAGAAGACATAAAAGTCCTAAATGTGTATACATTTAACAAGACAACTTCTGGAGATCCCTGGTGGTGTAGTGGCTTAGGCTTCAGCATTGTCAACAAGACAACTTCAAAATACTTGAAGCAAAAATTGACAGAACTGAAAGAAGAAATAGATATATCCCTAATCATAATTGGAGCAATTCTCTCTCAGTAACCCATAGAAAAATAGAGAGAAAATTAGTGAAGATATACAAAGAGTGATACAAAAAAAAAGTATGGTGAATGTTTAAATAAAAAAAAAATTATTACAGTAAAAGACACATTGTTATTAATTCCCCTCAAAATACTCTCCCTCACTTTGAACACATTTATCCCATCATTTTGCCACTTTCTGAAGCAGTTCTGGAATTTCTCTTTCATGAGTGTCTTTGTAGTTCTGGAATTTCTCTTTCATGAGTGTCTTTAGTTATACTGTTGTTGCTGCCTAGATGTCCTAAATTGATTCAGGTCACACACTGCTTCTGGATAATGCAATTTCTGAAACAAACAAACAAACAAACAAAAACAATATGGTGTATCTTCATCTACCTTATTCACTGAATCTGGCACCGTGTAACTTTTGGCTCTTCCCCAAAGCCAAAACAACCATGAAAGGTAAATATTTTGAATTGATTCAGGACATAGACACAACAGCAAAACTAAAGACACTCACAAAAAAGGACTTCTAGAACTGCTTCAGAAAGTGGCAAGAATGATGGGATAAGTGTGTTCAAAGCAAAGGAGAGTATTTTGAGGAGGATCAATGGCAATGTGCCTTTTACTTTGTTTTTTAATTTAAACATTCACCATATTTTTTTTATCACATCTTGTAGATGACCTAAACAACACTAGCAACAAACTTAATCTATTTGGGATTTGTAGAACACTTCATCCAACAATAGCAGTACCTCAAAAATGATAAAAGATTTATGTTATCCAAGGTATATTCCCTGACCATAATAGAATTAAAGAAGAAATCAATAACAAAAAAATACCTTTTAAATACCCAAATATTTGGAAATTAAACAATATGTTCTAAAAAACCCATGCATGAAAGAAGAAGCCACATGTATGATTGAAAAGTACCTTGAATTGAATGAAATTGAATATACAGTAGATCAAAATTTGTATTATAGGATGCAGCTAAAGCAGTACTTAGATGGAAATGTATAGCATTAAATATGTATATCAGAAAGGTTATTGAGAAACTCAGAATTGAAAGGAAGACTGGAGAAACAGATTCACAACAGGCAAAAACAAGGAAGGAGGCAGTTGTTAGGCCACAGCCAACACCACATTCCTACCAATCCTATGAAAGCGCCATTACATCAAGTTCCAGGCCACTGACCACTATAAGCTATCTGGAAGTCCCTATTTGCTCTGGAAATTAGCCCTTATTACCCCAGCTCTTGCTATCTATAACCAGAATAGTCTTCCTTATTTTTAACTTCCTCTTTGTAGTTCAGAGCTTCTGCATCTGATTGGTTAAGCCAAGACCCCATGCCTCTATCCTAGCTGCAAAAGCAGTTGGGAAAATAATGGCTTAAATGTTCAGTTTCGATTATGGGAGACAGGGTGTGTCTCCCAAGAAAACTTGGATTGATCCAGAAACTGTAGGGATATTGAGTGAGATTTTTCCTGACATCATATATTTGATCAAAAAGACCAAATCTGAGAACAAAGATTACCCGATATTTTAAAGAGAATTTCTAAACAGCTCTCCTAGGATTTTTCAAGAGGCTGAAGTGCTGGATCTTCTACCCCAATCATCTCCTAGCTCTACTCTTCCCAGTCCATATAGGATAACCGAAGAGGAAAGAGAATGAAAGAGGTCAGTTATTAGAAATGCAGTGTTCATGTTGCAAGGCTATTTCTGGACCCCATCTAACAACTCCATGCTCTTCCCCCACCTCATTCAGGTGGGGCTCTCTCATTGACAAATAAGGGAAGTAGACACTTAGGGAATCACTGGTAAAGTTTGAGAGTATCTGCAAGAAAAGAGAGACTAATGTCTCACTTCCTGCCTGGGCAGCCTGCCACACGTGGGTGGACGACTCGATATAAGATTTAAAAATGATATATATGGGAAATCTAATTATAACTATGAGACCTGTTTAAGTTGTCATTAAATAATGGTAAGGAAAAATTTGGCAGAGTACACTTGAAGTGTTTATATTGGTGACAGTGCTTTGCAGTCAGCAGTTAATAGAATCCACTCTAGCTAATTTTAACACAAAGGGATTTATTTAGGGATAGAGAAAGCTCATAGAACCATTGATAGACTTGATGAAACAGACTCCAGGCTGAGCTCCAAGGACCTGATCTCAAAAGAGTCTCTACCTTTGCTATAATAAACAAAAGAAACAAAACCAAAAACCAATCAGAAAGCTATCACAACTCCTGGTTCCAAGATGCTTCTGCTGAGAGAGGCTAATGGATGCCCCATGTCTGGTCTTTTAAAGCAAAAGTTAGTTCCAAAAGTCTTTTGTATATCTTATTTATGGAAACTAAATTATATGTCCTCTCCCCTGGGGCATGGCAAATGGTAAAATAGGTTTGTTGTTGCTTTCTATTCTACATTGGGATTTAAACTGTGGGAAAGTATTAAAATGTGGAAAAGATGTGTAATAGATTTGTGGCAACACAAATAACAGTATCTACTATAGTTATCTTTGACTAAAATAATTTAATGTTAATTCACATTGAGCTGGGACTGTTAAAAATGGTTGTAGAAATAAAACAGTGATCAACATCTGCATTATCTCACTTAAAATATATCTATGTCAATTACACATAGATCTGTCTCATTTTGTTAATAGCTGTGTAATATTTAATTGAGTAGATAAATCCTAATACAAGTTACCACCACTATCTGAAAGTAGAGCATTTTATGAAACATTCCGTAAGTTGAAATGGTATAAAGAAGCAATTACCATTCATTTATTTGGAAAAAATTCTGAGCATGCCCAGACCCCAAATTCAGTGCACGCACAATGTTTTTATTTTTTTCACAATGATTAAAACACTTAATTATATCCAGTTTTATGTTAAGCTTAACACCCTTCTCAGCTCTCTTAGGTTTCTCTGATACCTTAAGGCACATCTTGCTAACGGATGAGCAAAATAAGTTGAGATAAAGCCCAGATGCTGAGAGACACAGTGCAGAGCTGTGGAGGCTTTATGCTAAGTGCTGAGTGCAGTACCTGGGGAAGGAGCTTGGTGGTGCCACTCGCTGCTCAGGGTGCTGCTGCCGCTAACACGGCTGGCTGCAAAGCAAACGCTGATGCTATTTTCACTTTTATCCTTTTTTCATGCATGAGAAAATCCTCTTTGGATTTCCTTTAGTCCGAAAAAGCAGGTACTAAAGTAGGTCTTTCATAAAAACAAAGCAGCATATTGTGAAGTTTTGAAAACTGGGGGATACCTGTATATTCAGAGCACTAACTGTATAGTCCTGTAATGATATGCATTCAAGCTGTTTCCTAAACTTTACTATTATAAAAAAATTGCTGTAATACAGGTCCTGGCACACATGTAAATACATGCCCCTTCCAAAGACAGGCTGGGACTCCTTTGCTTTGTTGTTTTCTGCATTAAACAGAGGGGTTTTTGCCCTTAAGTGAATGTTCCACTGATTTTAAAATTAAATTCTTGAATTAAAGTAACAGCAATACAAAGAGACTAATGATAGAGGTAGCTTGGACACCAGTTACACTGGTGACCTTAGGCAAGTCACAAACCCTTTGGGGCTTAATTTTACTACCTATAAACTGTGATTGTTGGAAGAGGTGACCCCTGAGGCCTAGCTATTAACATGGTGGTCTTGGGTAGTGTCCTTGAGATATCTGATGTTGCTTTAACCTTTTGGGGCATTGATGACCATGTCTTTCACTTTTCCTGAAAGTCCCAGGAGGGACCATGACTTTCAGTTTCTTCAGGTGTCTTCATCCCTTTTCACCTTCCCAAGTATTCCAAAGAGAGCAGATGCTTTAGTAAACTGAATACCAAAAGCTGGGGTAACATCGCTGAATGAGGTGGTGATGGATGGATTAGGACGAAATTCTAATTTATCCATCCATTATTCAGAATAATTTTTCTCAGGTGCTGCTCATGATTAAGTTCTAGAACATTAATTTTCTAAGAAGCTCTCTACTTCCCTATGGTTAAGGAATTGAGCCATCCCTTCCTGATTCCATTCTCTCTGAAGGAGCTACATAATTTGCATTAATCAACTGGTTTATTTTGTATTATAAAGTATGGTTTATCAGAATAAGTAATGTGCTCCTTAAATTTGTTTTGTTACTGTGTACTCTTTAGTCCAATGGAAACTTTGGAACCCTGAAAGATCCAAATCCCCTCATGGAAATCAGGCAAGACTCACTTAGAAGAGTTTCTCTTGGATGTATCTGAACGTACTTTGTAAATGTCACACTTTTATTTGGCTCTGCGATTGTGGACAAAATGCAGAACCCTGAACAATGGGTTTAGTGAAGTGGATGACCTCGTAGCATAGTGGAAACAGCACAGACTTTGTCAGGTGGGCCCAGGGTGCAAATCACATTCTGCCTCACTAGCTGTATGGCCTTAGGGTAGTTATCTTACTGGGCCTCAAGTCAATAACACTTTCTTTGCAGTGTTTCATTATGAAATTTTAAAGAGTCTATAAAACATGTCTGTAATCTTCCAATGATGGCAGTTAATATCATTAACAATGCAGAATGACATTGGTGAATATAAAAGATATTCTAGAATAACTGCTATTCTATCAGTGGACTGAACACAAAGCCAGACTGAAGAAGGCAAGCACAGCTTGGATTAGGTGTAAGAAGCTCCAGCTTCCACAAAGCTGGCTGAATGGAACTGCGTGACATCAGCTCACAAGACACAATCTATCTCCAGAGACTTACGTTAAAAACATTTCTTCATTCATGCTCTAATATAGTCTATAAAGAATGTCTCTTGGCATCATCTCTATGCCCAAAATATTATCTGGCTATTCATGCAGAGGTACCTGCAGTGTGTGGGCTCACCTTAGAATGTCTCCTTGTCTTTTATCCCACATAGACCACCAATTCCTCATCTTTTCTTCATACCCACTCTGCCTTTGCTCAGGATGTTATTTTCTATTTCCTGGACTCCTGTATTGGTTTTGTGTCTAGTGTCACTCCCCTAAAAACCCCATCTTTAATCTTGCTGCCAGAGTGATCGCTCTACTGCCTCCCTATTGTATAAACTAAGGATGAATCATCTTCTTCTGGAGCACATATGAAACTCCCCATCGTCTCTCTTATCCACCCCCTACTTAACCTCCCATTATTTCTTGCCATTCTCTCCCCGCTCACCCCCAGTCAAACTCTCATCTTCCCCAAATGCTGATCTATTTATGTGTCTTGGGACACTCCATGTTCCTTATTGCGCATGCAGTTAGTATGTCCTGGCTGGAAGGCCCTCCACCAACTTGTTCACCTGAGAAACACCTGCTCAGCTTTTATGAAGCCTTTCCTGACTCTCTCACTCAGTTTAGGGGCTCTTCACCCCTATGTTACTCCCGTCCTCCAGACAAACCTCACTAAAACCATTACCTTGCTGCAGTGTACTGGTCTCCCACAGTAGGATCAGAAGGCCTTTGACAAGTTCTTTGATAATATGAACTACATGTACTTTCATACTTATATCCCCAGGAACTACCATAACACCTGGCACATAATAGGTGCTCAATAAATGATGGCAACTGTCTGTATAGTTAGAAATGAGTTTGGCTACAAGTAATGGAATATCTGACAAAGAGCAGCCTGAAAAAAAAAACATAGGGAGTTATTTCCCACAGATAACAAGACTGCTGGAAATAGATGGTTACTGGTGTTGGCTTAAACATTCACTGATGCCATCAGAGGTCTTGGCTCTATCTTCCCCTTTTCAATCTGTTCTCAACACAACAGCCAGAGTGCTCTTGTTAAAATGTAAGTTAAATCACATCACACCTCTACTGACAACCCTCCAGTGATTCGCTCAGAGGAAGAGCCAAAGTCCTTATGTGAACATTCAAGGCCCCACCCAGGGTGAAGGCCTGCTTTTCTCCTCTCTACAGTACTCATCATGTGACATACTATATCTTTTATTTATTATATAATCTATCTTTTCTTTCTCTCCTGCAACCACTAAAATGTAAGTTTCAAGGAGGGAGGGTGTGGTTTGTTCACTTCTGTATCTCCAGCAACTACAATAGTGCTGGGCACACAGTAGACACTCTATAAATATTAGTTGAATGAATAAATAAATGGATCTTTCTGCTCTACCTTTCTTAGAATTTTGGCTCTGTTGCCTCCTGGCTACAATGATAGCTCCTACCTTCCAGACATCATGTCCATGTTCAAAGCAGAAAGCAGTGAGGGGATTGAAAGAGTGGTGCCAAATACAGGGACCCCTTTTTATCAGGAAAGCAAATCTTTCCCCCAAGTTCCGAGCTGACTTTACCTTATATCTGCCAGTAGTGAGAAAGGGTAGGAAAACAAGTAGATAACGGAGTATATTGCTACCCTGAACAAAACAGGGGAAAAGAGGGAGCCTGAATATAGAATAAGTAACTACAGTGCGTGCTGTGAAACTGCGGAAGGAAGAACCTAGACCTTAGTAACAAAGTGGGAACTGCACCACCCCCTCCTCAGGTTGTCTCTTGGCACTTCATTCTTCTGTTTTCTAGAGGGCCATGGCCACTGGGGTAACAGGAAAGGGGCAGGCAGCCTGTGGTGTGAGGCTCAGGGATTTCATCAGAGACGTTAGTGTCTGCTTCCTTGGAGTTCACTGGAAGGCCAGCATATATAACAGCATTTAAATGATTGCATCTCTCAAACTCACAAGTATGTTTGGCCTTGTTTAGGCAAATAGCTCCTTCCAAAACTCTGAACTTGGTCACTACAGACGGGCACTGCCCAGGCTTTGGGGTCTCAGAGTACACATGGATGAATAAATTTTGGCAACTGTTAAATTTCCTATAGGTGGGTCCATTCGTGCTGAGATAATCGTGCAGTGTCCTGAAGGCTCTCTGTGTGTTTTCCCAAGAAACAAGAAAGTGGAACCTGGACCCTCCTCTGCCCAGCAGGCCTGCACTGCTCTATATGCTCTAAGCAGTGACTGAAGCTCATTGGAACTCAAGAGGGAACTGTGTGATGCTGTCCTGGGCCATGATTCTCGTAACACGTGGAGTGGAATGCATTCAAAGGAGAAAAGATAAGTCAGTAGAAAGTACCAGGACCTTGGATACTGAGGCCCGAGGCAAGGGTTCATGGTGAAATTCCCTTCAGTTATTCCAGGTCTACCCTAGATTTCATCATGACACTTGTCACTTTGTTCCTCATTAAGCGAGGGGCTCCATGAGGGGAGTTACTGTACCTTTCATTATTTTGTACCTCTAACACCTAGCACACTGCTCAGTGCATAGTAGGTGCTCAATAAATGGGCACTGAATATAGGAATAAAAACAGAATGTGAGAGTGGGAGGGCGGGGCCTGAGGGCATCCTATGTACCTTCTGGCTGGCACAGTATTTCTCCAAGGCCTTTACATTAAAACCTAAAACTTTGCCCAACTTCAAAGTTAGATACTTAGCCTTTTTTTTCTACTTCTGTTTCCCTAAGCTCATTAACTTCAAGTTCTTTAGCCCATGGTTGCCATTAAAAAGAAAGAGGGAAAAAAAGGTCAGCTTGTCCATTGGATTTGAAAAGTTATTAAATAGTTGTCAAATATCCTAGTGGGTTTCTCTCAGCTCAAAAATTCTATGATCCTGTGATTCCTCTTTAGCTTTTTAAATGTGAGAATATTTAAATGTGTACCATTAAGGAGGGTAACCGACTCACATAAGTTTTTAGTATAATCCCTAATACCTCTAATTGAACACCATACTTAAAAAAAATAAATGTAATATCTCAGTAGCTAATCTTTCTTTCATTTAACTAAAATATCTGTCTACCTTGCTAAAAGAGAAAGGCATTTTCCCTGTATCATGTCCTGGAGTATTTTTCAGGGCTCACAATGGTCGAAAGGAGATCCTCTCCTGTCTCCTATGCCAGTCAGTAGCATTCTGTTCAGACTGTTCCCACACACTCCCACCCAAATGAATTGTATTCAAAGAGAATAGGTCCCTAACCTGAACACACCATCTGATTTAGAACCCAGGTTTTTGCTGGCCCAAGAAATCAGAAAGAAAGAAAAGCTATAATTATAATCCTCCACAATCGTGAGCATCCTTAGCCTTGGGAAGGTTGTCAATGTGATGGAAGAAGATAGTTGCTTCTCAATTTCTGCCATGTTAGATATCCATGTGGCCACTGTGTCTGCTATTGTTCCCTTCTACTAGAAGGAAAAGGTGCATATGAAGTTGCTGGCTACACAGGACCTTCCTGTGTGATGTGATGCCATGATCTGGCTGTCCCTTACAGTACAGCTTTTCATTCCCGGACAGCCATTGTGCGGGCTGTTTTGGATGCACCTTGGCATGAACACAGAAAGTCCATACAGCCACCCACAACTTGATCTACTAGTCGTGAACGGAAACTTTTGAACACGTTCCACCAGCTGCACAATGGTACCATTTATTACTTTATTCTCGGGGGGAAACGTGTGCTGTGTGAATAATACCAGGGACTTATGTAAGCCTCTTCATTTTCAGGGAGCTTTATGGGTGTCAGCAAATTCACACAACACCCTGGAAAGGTAGCAAGGCATTGTTATGCCTCTTTACAGAGAGAGAAACCAGATCACAGCTTCACATTTTCCCAAGGCCGAATGGACAATGAGTGGCATGGACTCCTTTCAGGAGAGGCCCATACTCTTCTGCTAGAGAGTGCCAACAATTTCACATTTATGGGAAGTCTCCATGGACTCTATACTGGACCTAACACTTGAGGATAACTACCCTGACTTTTGACATATCTCCTAATGTTGCTTTACCTTGGGTTTTGTCCAGATGGGTGACAAGGGCAAAACAATGTCGGACACCCATATAGGATAGAGGTGAAGGTTTTACATCTCTCACATGCTTTGTCACTGAGGAATCAACCAGTCTATAATCACAGGATTATGGATGGAGGAGTCGAGTACCCATAAAGCCCATGAGAAAACAAAACAAAACAAAAAACTTTTCCTACAATTTAGGACAGATTTGTTCATTTCAATTACTTCTCAGGAGATTGAGAGTTTTCCCTAATCAGCTCAGGAACATGCTAAATACCTTTTAGAGTGGGTTAAATTGTGGCATCCAAAAATACATGTCCAAGTCCAAGACTTCAGTATCTGTAACTGTGGCATCTGGGTCTTAGCAGGTGTAATTAAGTTAAGGATCTCAAGATGAAATGATCCCAGACTTAGAGGAGGCCTAAATCGAATGACAGGTGTTTTTATAAGAGAAAGGCAGAGAGAGAGTGATACACAGACAGCAGACAGAAAGGCCATGTGAAGGCGGAGGCAGAGACAAGTTATTCAGTTACAAGGCAAGAAACTCCGAGCATTCCCAGCAGCCACCAGAAGCTGGGAGGGATGCATGGCACGGATTCTCTCTCAGAGCCTCCAGAAGAAACTAACTCTGCCAACACCCTGATTTCAGGTTTTTGGTCTTTAAAACTGTGAGAGAATAAATTTATGCTGTTTTCTTAAGCTACCCTCTTTGGTAATTTGTGATGGCAGGCTGAGGACACAAATATACCTCTCTTCAACTCTATCTTCCTATTGTCAGAATCATATATGCATTTTAACTCAATTTAAAGCTAAATAACATACCATGCCAAATTTTTCATTTGTGTGTGTGCGTATTTGTGTATGATTGTGTGTTAGAAGGTATTACAACTCTAAAATAGTTAAAAATTACTCTCTTAGATAACCAACACTAGTGAATGAAAAAATTGAATTACTCTGACTTGTCCCACTCTGAAGATGGAAGGAATATATGAAGGCAGGAACAGCCAAAAACCAGTGGTGTGAATTCAAATTCTGATCACAAGGCAATAGCTTCCATTCCTTCCCTTCTCCAGGCCCTGTAAAGGGCCTGGTAGTACATTTTTTCAGTTTTGCAGGCCACGAGTTCTTTGCTGCAACTACTCAACCCTGCTGGTGTAATGTAGAAGCACCCCTGAGTGACATATTTGAATGAGCACGGCTATTGTGTATTGTCTTACCACTGCATTGCTGCATAACAAATGAGCACAGTAGGTGCTCAATGAGTGAATAAAGCAACAAATACTGAGTTCCAGAAGAGACTGAGGAGATGAAATGTACCCCAAGCATTCTGGTGTGGAGTCTACTACTTTGGGTGGCATTACAAACAACCCAGCCTCTCCTTTTGGATATGAAACCAAGCATGACCTAGGAGAGGCCCAGGTGCCTGCTGTGAGCTCAGCCTCTAGCACCTGTGACATTTCCCTCAGGCTCCAAAGTGAAAGTACTGAAAGTGCATGTGTCATGTAACAGTCAAGGTCAACCCAGCAAACTTTATGTCAGTGGTGTCCAACCTTTTGGCTTCCCTGGGCCACAGAGGAAGAAGAATTGTCTTGGGCCACACATAAAATACACTAACACCAATGATAGATGATGAGCTAAAAAAAAAAAGTCTGTGCATAATTTTCATATTTTAAGAGAGTTTATGAATTTGTATTGGGCTGCATTCAAAACTGTGCTGGGTCACATGCAGCCTGTGGGCTACGGATTGGATAAGCTTGCTTTATCTAACCACTGGACTCAAAAGCCCAGCCAAATGCTCATCAGTCTTTCCTGGAGATTCTGGGCTCGGTGTCAGGATTTGGGTCTCCTTAATGACAGTTTGATTCATCTGGTTGGGCAAGAGTGCCACAGCCCAGATAAATAACATTGTGTTTCTTGGTGGGTCCAATGAATGAGATAGGAAAGGCCTGGACTACAGTGAGAATCAAAAGCATGGTCAACAGTTCCATGGAGAAAACTTAACAACTGAACACTGTACAGTGAGATCTTTTATCCGGACACAAGAGGATCCATCCCTACATTTTCTAATTGGAGACATTCCCTTGGAGGGGAAGGATCATGCTATTTATTGGCCGAGGTCATAGCAGAGAAATAGTATTTGCTCTGGAAAATCTGGGAGGGAATGTTCCCGGCTGTGAACTACCCAGGGCCCAAATTCACAGGTTGGCAGGATGAGAGGGGGTCCTAAGGATCACCTGCTTCAACTCTCATGTTCCACATGGGAAGAAACCAAGTCTCAGGGACATTATCTGACTGTCCCAAATGCCCCAAGCTAATTAGCGGATGTGAAGGAAAAGCCTATTTGTTGACATTTCCACTAAAATGTTGTCTGTGCTTCTTGCTTTCTCCTCGTCATTGGTCCTAAACTTTTGTGTTCTCGTGCTGGTTAGCATTTTAGCCAGAATTGTGCCTGAGGTCACTGTAACTTTTCTGCTCCTCTCACTGTCACAGCACTTGCCTGGGCTGTTGTCACTTGCAACTTTGCATTTCAGAATGTTAAAGAATGCTCCTCCTGCCTGGATGGTCGTAAGCCCTCTCCTGGTTGCTATTTTAGATACCATACCCAGGCTGTTGGCAAGTAACCGAATCTGAGCTTCCGGGGCCAGACAGTTCAGTTTGGAAACAGTCTGGCTGAGGTCATTAGCGGTTCTTGTATTAAATACCAATATCCAAGGAATGTGAGAAGAGGCTTCCAAAAGATTTATTTGTATTTCTACTTATTTATGGCTGACTTTTCTTTAAAATGGGATATGTTTTGATTGCTCTGTGCCACCTTAGCAACATCTTAAGTCTTTGAGAGGACATGCTTCTCACGCCACCTGCTACCAGGAGGCAGCAGCTTTCCTTGCCCTGCTTGTCCCCACTGTTTCAGGATGCCTGTGGCTTCTGCCCCCATTCCACATAGTTCACCCCATCTCCAGACCTCCTGTGCATCAGTTTGGAAAAACACAATCTTGGGCTCTTACGTGCTGAGCTCCCACCAGTGAATTCATGGGACAGCAATGCCCCAAACACCTCCTTCTCGCTTGCGAGGCCTCAGGATGGCTCAGGAATGACCTTTAACGGGCTCTGTGCCAGTGGTGCCCATCCCTCTGTTCTGTAGCTTGTTTCCCTTGGTGCTGCTTGCTGTCCCTCCCTAACATGTCAGGTCAGCCGTATCCTTTCCCCAACACTGAGTCCCTCCAGCTCCTCCACCAACATCGTGCTCCCATTGTCCTCACTTGTCCCTCTTCAGCTGTGGCACTTGCTCTTCTTTTCACTGATAAAACTCATTTATTACATCTGTCTTGCTGTGCCTCTAATACTGTCCCCTATGTCACCACTCTTACTTTATTCACTCTTTTTGTTTCCCCAGAAACATTGGTCTAGAAGAAGTGAGACTAATGGCCCTGGATAGCTTTGGAAACACCATGAAGTCACCTACACAGAGCTGCCTCCTGCTAAGAATTCCAGGAATGAATTCTGTTCTTTTCTCACTCAGGTGGGGCCTCTGCCCTGACCCCCTGCCCAGGGCACCATCAGGTCAGCGGAGATTTTGAAGCAGCCTCTGTCCCCGCTCCCTCCCAATGTGCTGCACCCTGGTTTCTCAAGGAAGGCTGCTATAGCCTTCTGGCTGCCACCTCAATAGGTCCTGGGATCCCCACTCGGAGTTCCCTTGCTGGACCCACTGCTCTTAACACTTTTGCTTTTTTCATTTTTCTAGGGTAACCACATTCATGCAAAGAAGGCAAAGCCATGGCTGTCTTCACACATGGTACTTACTTTTGAAACCTGGACCACAGACCCTGAATGTTCTCTTCCTACCTTGGCAGGAAGACTCCTGTCTCAGCTCAGTCAACTGAAGTCTGAGCCTACAAGAGAGATATGGGTGTTTCCTATTATTATCTTTGCCCAGAACTGTTTCAACCCTTGAAAAGAGAGTCCCTTTTCCTATTTGAGAACAAAAATGTTATGCCGGACCACTCAACAAGATCTTGACATGACCCACCTAGAAAGGTAAGACCCCTCTCAACAGGCGCCCCCTTTGAAGACTTACTGATCCAGATTCCCTCTAGCAGACAAAACTCGTCAAGTATCAAGTTCTTTGTTTATATAATAAGAGCAATTGCCTTTTATTGGTTCCTAAATTATGAAATTGTATCATAATATGAATACGTTTTTTCAAAGTCTACGTCATTTTCTTCTAGAAATGCTGATACACATCCCTAAGAACTTGTTTCCCCCTGTTAGAAAATCAATGGTATAAAATGTTAAAGGAACAAAAGGAAAGGGTGGAAGCCACACACACACATAAAAAATAACTTTGTGGAACCCAGAGAGAAAAAGATAAGAGTCTTATTATGACGCTATCTTTACTGATGCTTTCCAGGCCAAATAATATTCTCAGAAATGGGTATGTGCTCTATCTCAACATATACATCATACCCTATTATGTTTGAAATAGCACAGCTCTATGTTATGCTGTATACAATTGACCCTTAAACAACACAAGTTTGAATTGTGTAGGTCCACTTATACACAGATTTTTTTCAATAAATACTATAAATATATTTTCTCTTCCTTACGATTATTTTAACATTTTCTTTCCTCTAGCTTACTCTTTTGTCAGAATATATAATACATATAATGTACAAAATATGTGATAATTGACTGTTTATGTTATTGGTAAGACTTCCAGCCAACAGTAGGCTATTAGTAGTTAAGTTTTGGGGAAGTCAAAGTTATATGTGGATTTTCAACTGTGTAAGAAGCCAGGTCCCCAACCCCCAAGTTGTTCAAGAGTCAACAATATTTTCCAAATAAAAAATTTTCATTTCCAATCTTCAGAAAATCCCTGCTTCATAAATTTTTTGTTTCTCATGAAATGAATTCAGTAATGTCATTTGCCATTTGATGCTTGAAGAGCAATGTGAGGACCTTCAGTCCAGACAGTCCAATGACAGGCATACGTATGAACCCAGAGCCCCAGCCAGGGGCACAGAAGTGCTGTGTGTGTGTACATTTTGGCTACAGGGACTGGGAGCTGGTGAAATTCTACTAGAGAAATAGAGATTACAGGTTGCAGGGCTCTCTTTTGAACTTCATAATGTTTAATCTTTGCCTCCTCATGAGCAGTAATGAGGTCTAGTGATACATGTCATAATCCCAAGATGTGGACAGACAGATTTTGATCACTCCAGCAGAGGCAAGGAAAGAACATCAACCTGTCAACCTCACAGACATATGGTAACACAGATCATTTGATGACCCAGACTGCTCCACTCCATGTGGTCTTGTCAGCCTTGGCCCCGCAAAGCACCCCTGCATAACGTAATGCAGCTGGACTGGCCATTCTGAGACAAGCTGCAGTGACTGAGGCTGTGCTGGCCAGGACTGACCTGAAAGAAAGGGAGAGAGGAAGGATGGTATGGACTCCTTTTCGTGTCAGCAGGATTCAGTGAAAAGGGAATAAAGGGCTTAGCCTTTTTTTTTTTTAAATAGCATGTGCCATTTGTAAATTCTGATACATTTATAAATCACTTTGAATTCCAGAAATCAAGACTTCGGTTATAAAAAATGTATATTCTTATAATATAATATACTTAAAAGCAGATGATACATTTATTATTTTTTTATTAAATTTATTGGGATGACATTGGATAGTAAAATTATATAGGTTTCAGGTATACAATTCCATAATAAATTGTGTTGCATTGAGTGGTCACAGCCCAGAGTCAGTTCTCCTTCCATCACCATATATCTGATTCTCACTCCCTCCTCTACCACCGCCCTCTTCACAAAGTAATTTTTTAATGTCCCCAAAGTTTACTATGTATCCAGGATATTTAGGGTTCTATTTAGTATTTGATATGTTTCAGTTATTTTAGCAGTAGACAAAGTAAAAGCTGAGCGAATCACACGCATTAAAATCCTGAAAGTCTTTCCTAACCTAAAAATAACCAATAACTTTTAGCCTACATTTTACTTAAGGAAAAACAGGTGTTTCAATGAAGCGTCCCAAATTCTTAGAAGAATCAAAGATAAGGAGCTCCCGCCAGCAACTTCAATGTCACTGGCCCAATTTAGCAGTTTGGGCCTTGGCAGTGGTCCCACTAACAGGACAGAGGACTCTTTGGGAAGGCAGATTCGATTTGAAAGTGAGTGTTATTTATAAATTATCTCCAGATGGTACAGTTCATACGATTCCTAAATTGCTCAGATGTTCAGAGTGGAAATTTTAATCATAGACCATTCAAGGTTTATTTGGTCTATGCTGACGACAATTTAGAGAACTCAAATGACAAAAAGAAGGCAAAAGAGTCTCTCCTGGGACTGCTCAGGAGACTTGCCCTTGCTTGTGTTGCCTTGGTTAATCACAATTTGCATTCTACTTCACAATTCACAAAGCCCTGTTCTCAGAGGCTCCAGAGGCCTCCACCCTGTGCCGGGGGTGGGGTGGGGGGAGTGCGGGAGGCACTGCTGAAAACATACCCCAGGGAGGGAATCAAACTGAATAATTAATTAACTGTTAGAGCATATCTATATATGGCACAAGTTAGGTATTAGAGTTCCAATTTTATCTGCCCCTTAAGCCTTCCCACTTGGGGAGCCATGATCTACACTTAGCCAGCTCCCTCCGTCTTTCCACTTCTCCCTCCTTTATTCTTCCCTTGCTTTCTTCTATCCTTCCATCTTTCCACTACTCCTTTCATTATTGCTTCCATTTATCCAACAATTGTTTATGAAGCCCTTACTTTGTTCTAGGCATAGGGTTAGGTGCTGTTCAGGGGTCAAAACACACTTCCTTCAGGTGGCTATGGAGGAAAAAAGACCTGAACCCACTCTCAGCATAGAGCTCTGTATAATTTCATGAAAGTCAGTGCATGGGAGTCGACTTTATGCAAAGGAAAAAACCTTTACCACCTCTACATTAACCAGTGATAAATGCAAGACTCTGAAGAAAGATGATCTGCCCAAGGTTATAAAATTACAAGCAAAATTGGTGAGGGGTACTTCTTGGGCCTGCAAATACATGTCCATGATTCTTCTGTGGACATTTTTAGGTTGGTTGAGAGACAGAGGGATGGTCATGTGTTACCAGGACTGCTGAATGAACCATAGCTGAAAGAATGACTTTGAATGACAGACAATGCCTGGCTCAAAACAGGCATTTGATGATTTATAATAAGTGATCTAGAGTATCATTAAGAAAAAGTGATCATTCGTGCCTTGGTTTATTGATTTGTATGCAGAAAATACATAAAAACAGGACAAGGAAGGTTTACCTAAAGGAAAAATGACTGATATAGCAAGGAAATCATAGGAATACGGAAATGTTATTCATTTGGAAGGCCTACTGCTGGCACAATATATGCTTGTAAAATTAATTTATAAATTAATTATCTAGGAAGAATAATACAGTCGTTATTCTAGCAATGATGATTACCACAGATGTAAGAATGCAAAAAAAAAAAAAAAAAAAAAAAGAGGACAAAGACAGCTAGCCCAGGCACTCTGGAACTATGCTAAGCATCAGAATTGCCTCCAGGGCTTGTTAAGACGTGCATCAACAGGCTCACCCTCAGGGTTGCTGAGTCAGTAGTTTGGGGGAGGAGCCTGAGAATTTGCATTTCTAGTAAGCTACCAGGTGAAGGTGAAGCTTCCCCTCCATCTGGGAGCACAGTGAGAACCCCCAAGTTAAAAATCAGTCTGGGGAAAACCATGAAAGCACATAGGAACAGTGGGGCAGGGCAGTGGTGGAGAGGTACATGACTGAATGCAGTGGGCATCCAGTGTACCGGACTTTGAAAAAGGATTTGGATGTGTGCCAATGTTTTAAAGACATTTTCTAAAGCAATAGAGGGACTTTAGATATTTCTGATGAGAAGCAGGATGTATCTCACAACCTGCATTTCGGAAAGCTAAGTCTAGTGACAGTGAGGGGTCTAGGTCTGTTTGAAAGCAGAACTTACCTAGGTGGAAACTTGGCTATTCTGTATAATTCATTGATATCATCAACTAAATGGTATATAGAAGTTAAATAAAATAATATAAAGTAAACTGAAATCATCTTTTGAAAAAAAAACTTCCAGTATTATCCTCTAAAAATATAATGCTATTGATTCATTATTAAAATACATTTTTAACTCATATAGACACTTTTAACTAAATATATATACTTTTTTATATATACAATATATATACTTTTAATTAAAATTTTGAAAAATACAAAAAGAGAAAAGAAAACCACCTATATTCCTATCACCTCCAGAAAACTAGTAACTTTTTTAGTGTAATATTTATTCATCTTTTATATGCACAAAAGGTTTTTACTGTGTTGTAACCATACTGTATATAAAGTTTTTTCCTACCTTACTTTATAAAAATTATTTTCTTAAGTCATTATACACTCTTGCTAAATACAGTAGTTGCATTCAAGTATACTGTAGCAGCTACTGATGCTTGGCTATCTAAGAGTCATATCCTGGCTTTTTCCCTGTTGGTTGAATTCTAATGTCTTTAGGTCCATACCTTACTTATTTGATGTAAGTAAGTCTTGATTAATATAAAATAATCATGGTAGTTCCCTCTCTCTGGCCAGTAATTGATTTAATGGCTCTCTATTACTTTAGAAAATGTCAAGGCTTTTGTACTTTGACAATCAGAGTTCTCCATACTATAGCAGGTTCATTAATGGCTCCCGAAATTATGAGGTCCTAATCTCTGGAATCGGCAAATTTTATCCTATTTGGAAGAAGGGTCTTTGCAGATGTGATTAAATTAAGGATTGTGAGATGAGTCGATTAGCTTGGATTATCTGAGTGGGCCCTAAATGCCATCACAAGTGTCCTTATAAGAAAGAATACACCATTTAAGCAAAATATAAAACAGCCATTTCACTGAAAACAAAGCACTATGTCCTGCAAATACATAAAATCTTTCACGTAATTAATAATCAAGAAAAGGCATACCTTTGGAACTAAAAAATAAATAAGTCCTGGAGATCTAAGGCACAGCATAATAATTATAGACAACGATATTGTACTATAAACATCAAACTTACTAAAAGGCTAGCTAGATCTTTATTAGTCCCATAACAACAAAAAAGAAATAATAATTATGTGATATAATAGAGGTACTAGCTAATGCTACAATGGCAATCAGATTACAATATATAAATATATCAAACCAATGTCGTACATCTTAAAGAATGTTTTATGTCAAATATATTTCAATTAAAAATAAAATGCATACAATTTTTACATGTATTAAATAAAAATTTCAGTTTGCTGCTACCAAGTACTGGCAAAGATGTGATGCAACAGGAATAGTCATGTACTTTCGAGTGGTGAATAAATCGATATAACATTTTGAAAAATAATGTGACATTATCTATTAAGAATGAATATAAGTATATTTAACACTAGCAAATCCACTGTTAAGTACACACATAAGAGGAGTTCTCAAACATATTAGTCTCAGGACAGCTTTTTATTGTTAAGAATTATTGGGGACACCAAAGTGCTCTTGTTTGTGTGTGTTATATTAATGGGTAATCATTATTTAAAATTAAAGTGAGATGTTTTAAAAATTGTTTATTTATTCATTGCCTAATAATGAGCCTATTATTGCCTAAACTAAATATTAAAAAAATAACTAATAATAAAAGAAAGAGTAAAAAACAAATGGGATTTGACACAGACAAATGGAGAAGTCAATATGAAAATGAAGTACAGAGAGATCTGAAGATTGAGTGATATTGCCACAAGTCAACAATTTCATCAGCCACCCATAGGTGAAAGAGTCAAGAAAGGGACTCTCCCCAAAGCCTCTGGAGGGAGCACAGCCCTAGCCACACCTAATTTTGGCCCAATAAGACTGATTTTGGATTTCTTGCTCCCAGAACTGTGACAGAATAAATTTCCATTGTTTTCAGTCACCAAGTGGACTGTCCTAACAGCCACAGGCAACTAATACAATATCTAGTCCAAATCCTTAAAAAATGTTCTGTCTCAGTTCTGGTTAGTAAGAAATGAAGTTCTGTAGAATGAAAAGGTCTTCTTAGAAAGATTTTCTTGCTCTTAAAAAGAGATACGTGGGGGGAAAATGTCTTACTTCTTCTGTTGGATGATGTTTCATCTACATGAAACGTTAGAACTGTAAAAGCCACTTGTGACTTGGAGGCATATCAACCTGAGGAGGAGACAAGGAGCCAAAGGTGGGGGAGCAGAGAGATGCAAAGAGTGGCCTTTGATGACATAATTGAACCGCTTTAATGAACCAACCCTGGGACTTCCCTATTGTGAAACTCCTTACATGAGATAACCTTCTTACCTGAGTTTTACGTGATTCTTAGGCTGTCTCTAGTCGATTTTCCCTTACTTTCAGGTGAAAGCAACACACCAGATGCATGCATCACATGAATTATACCAAAATTCAGGAATTGGCACACTACTGACCTGTGAACAGTTGCCCAGTGTTGAAAATAAAGTTATTTTTGGAACGCAGCCTTGCCTGCAGACCACTGGTTGTAGCTTTCTGCACTACAGCAGCAAAAGCTGAATAATTGTGACAGAGAATGAATGGCCCACAGCCTGAAATCATGCTGTCTGGCCCTAGAAGAAAAGTGTGCAAACTTTTGCCATTCTTCCACACAACTATTACTTCATTGTTGAATATTGTTTTTTGAGTTTTTCCAAAAATTGTCTTCTTTAAGCAAGTTTTTAAAATCTGTCCCTGGCCATATTCCTGCATATAAGACCAAAGCCTAGATAGAGAGAAAGAGTCTAATACATAGATAAATAAATAATGCGGCATGGAAACAATTTGCAATCATCTCCTAGCTCATCAGACCTTACCAGATCCTGCCAAAGGTTGCTGTCACGCGTGACACTGCATTTTCCACGTGTAAATAAACACAGGTAATTACAACAACGAATTCAAAACTGCAGGCTAATCTAGAACAACAACAACAAAGCTTTTCCTTTCCTATTTTAAGTTTTAATCAGCCAAACTAAACTTCCTCCTGGGATGAAAGATGTTGGTGGGACTTATATCACAGGGAATGTTGTTACAGCTGAGAGAGCAAGGGCCCTGAACCGACGTTCCAGTGGGCAGGCCTGAGGCACCCTACCTCACAGTTTGCATCCTGTGCTGGGGAGATAACTATCCGGTACAGAGTATAAGGCAGGACTCAAAGCTTGTCCTATAAATGCAGCCAACTGCACATTTAATTGCTGTTTTGACTCCATGCCACATTCTTTGGCTCTTCTTTCCCATGCCACACTGCGCTCTGAAGGCACCTTCCTTTAAATGACCTGGGTGGCAGGCAGTCTGGCAGTTAGAACTGTGGCGGCTCAAAAGCAGATGGCAGGAGGGAGTCAGTGACCAAATAACATTTTGAACTTTGTGGGAAAGTCAAGCAGCCACTGCCTCTGCCCAACATTTCCACGTGCTTCCTTAGAAGATGCTTAGGTGTCTTTCTCTTGGTACAGAAAGAGCAAGATGTTCGTATCTTGTGTTTACGTGGGGGCTTCCAGATCTCCCTGGGGCAAAACCCAAATAAACCAGCAAGATGCATAAGTGATCTGAATAATCTCTGAGTGTGAGCCTCGCCTTGTGCTTTTCTGTCAGGAGGCGTCATCTAGCATGAGCCTGGCATCCTGGAGAAAGTCCAGAGTAAACAGCCCTGAAGGCAATGCTCCATAAACGCCCAGGATCTGGCGATGCTCTTTCGTACACACTATGCCAAATGCAACAAAAACATCACCACTGAACCCTCAGGAAAACAACCCCAAAACCATTGACTGCAGTGTGCCAAACTCAGAGAATGGACAATCAGAGACAGAACGTTTCAATGCCATGAATATTCAACAAGAATCAATAAAAGTGCTTTTGGAAAGCTTCTGTCTGGAACTTCCAGCCTATCCCACAGTTACCTTCTTTCCAAAACATCTGATACAGGAGCCTTCCACACTTCCTTTCCCAAAGAATGCTGGATGTGTGCTAGGTTTTCCATATCAACCGTGCAAAACAATGACATTTCCCCACTCATTTTTTAACTGAGACAGATATTAAAACCTGTGACTGAGAAAGCATCTGTGGTATCAAAGGCTTTCAGCTCACGTTATATTTAAAGTATTAATGACAACTCATAAATAACTAAAGCCAGTAAAATTTTGTATTTAAGAAGTTAGGAAAGGAGCAGTTAAAACTTGAACGTCTTTCCTTTTATACCTGGAAACAGTTTTGATACATGTTATCTGCTATGTCATGTTAATTTAGGTGTACAGCCCTATAAAATAAGCAGGGATAGACATTATTTATTTCACAGCAGCTGAGGCTCAGAGCAATTAAACTGACATTAAGGTTACATTGTTTTCTTGTTAATCATGTTTATGGTTATTGTTAAAGTAGTCTATGCTTCTAAATATTTTCAAGCATAGAAACTCAGAAAAATTTGGAAAATTATTGTCTCATAATTTAAAAAAACAAAACAAAACTCAACCAAACAAGGAAAAGAGATTGATTCAACAGGAAAAAGTAGGTTTTACTGTCAGACAGATGTACTTAAAGAACTTCAGACAAGTTACTTGGCCCTCTGAGCCTCATTTTCTCATCTGTAATGTGGGCATAATATCTACCATGCAGGATTGTTGTGAGAATTAAAGATAAAATATACAAAGCTCCGAGACTATAGTAGAATGATAATAAATGGTAGTTATTCACATTACGGAATATTTGCTTACAGGATATCATTAAGGCATCAATTGTTTGGGTTTTACATGTAAATAAAAACATTTCTTGGATACAATATTCCATCACAAACATTTTTCTTTTTATAGACACATACCACCTAATAGAAAGCACATACACAAAGACTACCTTCCATGTAAAGAATCCCTATTGTTGGACATATAGGTAGTTTTCTATCTTCACTCCTACACTGTGGTGAAATCTCTACACATGAAGCTTCATCTACATTGAATTTCAGGATCAATTTCCAGAAGTAAATTACTGGATCAAAGGCCCATGATTCTTGTGTTCAATTGTTTTCTAAAGGATTATACCAATTCTCACCAGCAAAAGTAGTTGAGAAGAGGATCTTTTCACTGCGTTCTGATTAATCTGTTTCTATCACTTTGGAAATTGGTGCAAATGAGATCACACAGAGAACCTGTCTCTGCTTTTAATTTACATTTCCTTGGCTGCTAATGGGATTGAATTTTTCCAAATATTTGTTAAATTCATTTGAAAATTAATTGTTCTTTTCTTTCTCATTTTTGAAGTCTTAGTGTTTTTCCTATAGATTTGTATGAGCGTATTATTTATAATACGTGGAAAATGTTAACCTTGCAGAGTCACCCTGACAAACACATGGACAAGGAAAAACAAGACCGAAATGACTGTGAGGGAAGGACAGCTTTATAGAGGTCATAGGTAAATCTATCAGGTTCTCAGTAAAACTGGGCTCCATGATTTCTTTAACTCTCTGAAGGTGTACAGCATCCAGAAAGTAAGAAAAGAGGAAAAGAATCAGGTCAGTAACATTTGTTGAATGCTAAATGTGATTATTTAATCTTTCATGCAACAAATATTTATTGAGCAACTACTATATTACTTTGTTCTATATACAAGGATATCACAATGAAGAAAAGAGACAGGGTCTTCACTTTCATAGAGCTTATTTACTGAATGATTTTTGAACACCAGGTACATTTCCAGAAACCTTCTTCTCTGTTGCCTCAAGAACTCTATGTAGTAAGTATTATTATTTCTATGTTTTTCAAATATGAAAACTGAGTCTCAGATAGGTTGGTCAGCTTGACCAACAGCAGACAGAAAGTAATTCAGTGCAAGAGACAGGATTGGAACCCAGGCACAAAGGCTCCACAGGCCATGTATTTTCACTCTCCTAATAAATAAGGTAAAACCACAAGTACAGGTAGTCCTGACACAGTAGTGTAGTACTGTAAAGATAACAGTGCAAGCTGAAACCAACCGTGCAAAGTGATCTCAATCACCAAGAAAAATTACAATTGTTTTCTGACCATTAGACAATTTTGTCAAAATATTAAAAACTCTCTTGCTGTCAGTTATAAATGTATAGGGAAATGAAAACAAGAGTAAAACACATTTATTTAGCATACTATAAGCTATTGATAACAGATTGGAAATATGAGAATTAGAGTGTTTTACATCTTTTTGAAATATATAAAGTGTGGTTAGAGCGGTGCTTGGCTTCTTGTCATGTCTTAGAACACAGAGCAAATGTATGTTTTTAGGTGAATTGTCAGTCTCCTTTCTGAATGTGGACTAGCTTCCATCATTTCATCCTTTGTACTTGCAATGTCATGAACTATCTGAGAGTTCATGTCATGTGGTTTTTTTTTGCCATCATCACTTACTCTGGGACGTTTTCATTCTTTCTGTCACTTTCCTCATTTGTGGCAATAAGTTCACCTTCACTAAGTGTCTTTCATTGCTTATCTGGAGTCTCTAGAACTACTCCATGTCAACATTTCCATGCTCGATCATATTTTCTGTACTCCATTTACTTTCAATTTGAATTTCACTTCCCACATTACAACTTTTAGTTCTTCCTTCTCATCTATTTTTGTTGGCCAATTCCCTCCACTTATTATCCATTTTTGTAAAATGTCACATGGATTATTACTAGAAGTCAAGACGACAACACAGTTATACACTATGCTGTCTGTGTGTAAACTAAATAAATGCACAGTGACCGTTCACCAATAGAGTTTGAAAGAAGTGGCATGATTGGTAACTAACTGACCATGGTTACGTATTTACAAAGTGATTTGTGTATTAAAGTGCTAGCAGCAAACTCTACTTCATGCAAACCCTCACAATTCATACACTGTGTGGCAACTGAAATCTCAACCATGTTGTGGGAAGGGACTGGTTTTATTTAACTAAACTAACTAAATTGTCGTGACTGAAATTCACACATATTGGAATTCTGCAAAGTGAAGACTACTGTATTACTTTTGGGCTTATTGGGACTGGCTTTTGTATTGCTGTAACACTGACATGATAGCACATTTTAAAGAAAGCAACACTGATTTTATTTTGCCAGGCTGGTTTTTTCCATTGTATAAAATAGCAGGGCGTGGCCACAGAGAGCACTATTGTTTAATGACTTATTTGAGAATCGAGCCCACATACCTTCTCTCTTCACCCCAGTGGACCTGCTCTTTTAGGATAATTCCATCCAGTTCACAAAGCAGTAGTGAAGATATTTCCTGTCTTCATGAAAAACACTTCCATCCTCTCTCCCTGCCCTGGGGGAGGAAATGGAAAGAGAATGCTTATGCATAACAACAGGATGCAGAGCTGTGTCCCTGGGTCCTCCCCCATGTCTCAGATTTAATGTGTAGTCATAACCCAAGCACAAACCTAAGCAATATGCCATATGTGCAAGCCCCAAGAGGAATCAGAACAAGCCTGAAGGAAGTTAGACAGGGAAGCAAGCCCCAAAGTCATTGAATATTCTTTGCCACAATATTCCATTTCCTTTGTGGCCTGATTTTTCAGGGGACTCTGGGTGGATTCGTTGAGAGGGTGGGTTTGAGGAGCATAAGGATCTGCACTGGCTTCATCCTGGTGTAGAGTTTTTGTTAAAGTGAGAAGAGGCGCACTGGGTGAAGAAGGAATATGAAAAGGGAAGGGTCAAGGCTGCCAGAGTCAGAGTGCATCCTAAGGTCATCCTGTTTGGACAAAAGGCTGTGGTAATAAGTGGAGAGTGTCTCAGCCGGGGTTTCCCAGAGCATGACCCTGAATACAAGCAGCTCATTTGGGTGGTGATGCCAAGAAGACCAGGAGAGTGGGGAAATAAGCCTTGGAACGCAAGGAAGCAATATAGGATATGCCAATGAGCAGGTTGCTAATGTGGGCTTCTGGGGCTCAGTCGCCCTTGGGACGTCTGTGAGGTGATGTAGGACATGCCTGAGAGTTTTCTCACCCAAGGAATAAGAAAACTGAGGACTGCTCAACCTCTTGATGGAGGGCTACTTGCTATATTTTAACTTCTTAACATTTGTGACCTGCTCTGCAGGCAGCAGAGCATACCCCCAGAGGGCAGGGGAAGCCTAGAGGCAGAAAGTCCCAATTCTTGTAGTAAAAAGCCATCTGAAATTTACAAGATGGTGGGTACTAAGGGTACAGGTAAGGCATCAACAGTGTCTGCTGTTGGGTTGTAACTATGGTCTAGGCACTGTTCTAAGCACTTTCAATGTATTAATACATACAAGCCTATAACAAGCCTAAAAGGTAGGTACGATTATAATCTTTTTATGATTTAGGCACGGAGAGATTAAGTAACTTGCCCAAGTTCACAGGCTAGCAAATGGCAGAGGAAAACCTACAAACCATATGAGAAGGCTTCATGCACCCTTTACACCCTCTGTATGTATGTTTGATCTCCATTTCCCTTTTATCCCCACAAACTTCTCAGGTTTTTAAAGCTTGCTGTATGGCTATAGAGTAGCTTCATTTTTAGGTAAGATAACTGAGGAACATTTAGTGAAGCAAGGCTCTTTACATAAGCAGAGTCCCCAACAGCACAAAATATCAGCCAACTTTGGACAAGATCCCTGAGCTTACAAATAAGAAAGAAAGACTCTTTTCTTATTGAAGCCACTGTGTCTGGGAACCCTGTCATTACACCAGCCCAGTCTGTATCCTAACTAATGCACAGGACAACACTGGAGTTTTAGTTACAGCTCCGGGACACCAAACACAAAAGAAGATAGGTGGACCCAGCCGCGCCACAACCCTGAGACGAGGTGCTGAGTTAGCGTCTGTGTGCCTGCATTCCCACCACATTCAAGCTTGTTGCTTCTCCTGCTTTGACTGAAAGAGGGCCTGGCCTCTTCTGTAATTTCCTTTCCTTGTGCAGGGAGCTGGTACAAGAGACAACATGACTGAGTCCTCTTTGCCTCCCCCACGAGTCATTGCTTGATTTCAAGGCTGCCTCACCAAACCAGTCCTGAGGTCCCAGTGCCCAGAGCTGTCAGCAAGCCTCCCACTCCCTGTTTATGTTGGCTGGTGTCACCCTGCCGTGCTGGAGGTGTCGGCTCAGGCTGTTTACTGGCTTCATCTAAAAACACCTTGAGGTGTGCTGAAAATTCTGCTTTGAGCAGCAATATGGACATGAATGGGAATGAAGGAAGGAAGTGTTGAAGATGAATAAAACATAAAATTATAATGAAATTATGTAAAATAATATGAAGAAATTTTTGAAAAAGTGGTATGTGATTTAAATCCAATATTACCCCCCCACACACACACGTGTGTGTGTGTGTGTGTGTGTGTGTGTGTGTGTACAGGAGGGCTGTCTGGAAAAGTATTCAGCCATGTAATATGAAAAATAGAGGCATTAACCGTTCTCGTTATATTGAAAATGGCTGGATGTTTTCCAGACAGACCTTGCATATACATACATATACATATATAATTTCAGGAGATCATATCATCTTTATAGAGCTCAACTATCCACACCACGGAGGTCAGGCTGTGACCCAGAGTGCAGCTCTGCAGTATACTCTTCTAGACTAAAATAATAACTAAAAAATAGTAGACTGAAAATATTAGTTTAATAGGCATGAAAAATAATAGCACCTATAGACTCCTACTGCAAAAGCCACTGTATGAGCTTCCTTGCTGACTTTTGTCAGAACAAGGATCATCTGACAGTGAGATGTAGGCAGAATCAATCTATCCATGTGAGGAGCTAAAAATCAGCTCACAGAAAAGCCAACAGCCTACCTTGGGTAAGACCTTAGAAAACCACCTGTCTAATCTCCAGGAAACAACATCTCAAAGAAAAGATCACAGAGCTAGTCAGTGGCAGAATCAGGGCCCAGATCTCCTCTCTTCAACACCCCACAACACTTCCTGGCTTCTCTATTTTAGTATTCTTACTTTATGACAGCACACTGAAACACCACATTAGAGGGAAACTCCTAAGTCTTAGAATCCCTCACTGTTCACCACCCTCTTATTTCCTAGAGTCATGCCACCCTGCACCTGGCTTACCCAACTCTGACCCACAGGGCCTGGCCACCTGTCTTGGCCTTTTTTGTGGGTGGGAATTAGTCAGAAGGGAAAGTTAAGAGGAAAGTGGGGTGCACACCTCTTTGCAAGTGGGGAGGCTAAAGTAACCATGACCGGAGAACTCCAGCACTGCCTCCCTTTTGCAGCCCAAGAAAAACACCCAGTCACCCGCATTGCTGCCTCCCACGTCCCACATGCTGACACAGCCTCTCTGCCTTGGAGAGAAGCTTTGAGCACTAAACCCACTGTCTATGTTTTCTTTCTCCCAAGAGTTAAATGGATTTAAGAAGTGTTTCTAAAAGTCATGGAAGGGAGGCTTGGGACCCAAGGCAGAAGAGGGCTGCCTGGGTTTTTGTTTTTATCTGGAATGACTCCAGAGGAGAGGAGCTCAGTGGAACCAAGGTGCCAACACCCTCCAGCCCCTGGGTAGGTGCAAATTCTCTCGTCAGAGTGATCCACAAGACGTCAGTAGTGACGGGGCATGAGTTCTTTCTCCCTGGAAAGATGAGTCTTGTTCCTGATGGGCTGTAGGGGACAGGGCAGGAGTGTGGACGGTCGTTGGTATGCTTTCATATCAGTAATAGCATCTATTCCCAATGCTTTCCTCAGCATTTCTTAATGTAGCATTTATCATTGCTTAAGTAGTTATTAAAATATCTGCCCCCCCCCAAAAAAAATCCCCACCTGAAAGCTTGTGATCATGATTATCATTTGGTGGTGGGTTTAACTTATAACTTTAATGTAATCATGTGAAGAAGACCCCACAGAACAAGAAACGGACAAAACTAACATGTTGCTCATTTTCATTGGTCTTTTTCTAAGTTAATCTAAATATGTTCTCAAAGGACTTCTTAGGGGAATCAAAGAAATGTGAAATGTTCAAAATACCACACCCACTAACTCCTCTGATTTTTGGTTATGGGTCATTAGGCATACTTGGGAAAATGTAGCTAAAGGACTGAGATACACAGAAGATCTAAAATGGCTATTACATCCATGCAAGTGTGAATTTCGTTAAATAACTATAAAAAGGAAAAATTAAAGAAATAAAGTATATTGGGTGGTTACTATGTGCCAGGCATCATCCTAAGTACTTTATATATAACTCATTTAAGTATCGTAACAACCCCATGCTCTAGGTATTATTATAAATCCCACTTTATAGGTGGGGAAATTGAAGTCCAGCATAGTTTGGTAACTTGCTTAAGGCCACTGAGCTCTTCACATGGCAGTCAGGAATTCACCCAAGAAAGTCTAACTCTAGATCATATGCTTTTAACCAGTATGCTATGTTGCCTTTTCATGTCTAGAATACAAGTGTCATTCTTAAAATAAAATACAACCTTTTAGAGATGTGTTCATTCATTTAATATATATTTAGTATTGGTATGTGTGTGCCAGGCACATCACACTAGGAGCTGAGCATACAGACAGTTGAACTGACTAGCTTCCTGCCCTCTGGAGTTGACATTCTAATTGTATTGATTAGAATCCTAGAGAACAAAAATAATCATAGAAGAAAATTAATGTAAGTTGTAATAAGTACTATGAGAAAAATGAAGCTCTTAAGATATTAAATTAGGGCAGGGAATCTCTTCACGTAAGTTCTCCATGGAAAGCTGAGCAAGAGATTACATGCAGGTAGTTGACGTATTTTGGGAAGTGACCCAGGGAAGAGGAGTGGGAACTAGGGAAAGAAATAAATGTATTAATAGAGTTCACTTCAAAACTATCCACCCAAGGGACAAGAGAGAGAAGCAGTCGCCCAGCAGCTCCATTGGTCATGGATCATGGGTCATCAAATTCCTCTCCTTCTCAGTCTGTGCCCTGCAGCATCAGAGAAACCTTGGAGCAGAAACTGAAAATAGCCAGGTACAGCTGAGGTATATACTGTCAGGTGACACCTGGACAAGGCTGTTGCTATCACGATGGCTGGAATAAGTGAACTGAGAGAATCTGAGGCAGGCACAAGACAGGATCTGCTTGGGTGAGAGGACCAGAGAAGGCTTCTCTGTGGAGGTGGCTTCTAAGCTGAGATTTAAAGAAGTGCAGGCGCTAAGAATAGCAGCAAGAGCTGAGAGAAGAGCATTTTCAGGTACAGAAGATAACATATTGAAAGACCCTGAGAAAGAGCTTGGATCTCTCAGGAACTGTGATGAGTAATGGGGTGAGGCAGCCTGAGATGTTAGAGTAAGAGGGGCACAGGCCAGGTCATACAGAGCCTTGGAGGGCATGATAAGGATTTTATTTTAAGTGACTGCAAAATCACTGAAGGGTCATCAAAATGTACCCTGCTTATCTCCAAGAATCACAGGTATGAAGCGCAAGGTCCTTCTGCAGTGGAAAGGACAAGCTGGGTGACAGTACTACTGACCAAAGGTCCACACTGGGGCCAATAGCCAGGGCTTCCTTCCAAGTCAGGGAAGGAGAGACAGTTTGTCCTGGGCTGAAGGGCTGGGGTCAACAGGCAAGAAGCCAATCTCTAACATGTTGTCCATGAGAACGACTTAGAACCAAGGCCAGGATGGGACCAGGAACACGGCTAGATGGCTCTTGCTTGGGGGATCTCCTCAAAGTCAGAGTGCCTTGATTTCCTTTGTCTGGTGTCAGCAGTAATCATCATTTTAGAAAAGAGTCGCAAACCTTCAAGACTTGGGAGGACAAGAACTCTGAAAGGAACACTTCTTCTGGGGGCTCTTGATTCTCTCCCCCCTTGAGCTGCATTTTCTTCTTCCCTAGGAAGTCTTTCTCCTTGATTTCTGCTATAACTGCTACACTGAGCCCAAAGGGAACCACTGACATTCTGGTCCAAGCCTCAACAAAACCCCTTTCCCTTGAGATATTTGTTGAACAGGAATTGCCTGTGTTTATTTAAACATATTTGTCACATGATTAATGAGAAACATGAATCGCTTACACCAAGGAATCATTAAACATGTAATTTCCATTTCCCTTGCCTAGTTGACCTTTCCTCAGCTTACAGGTACATCTACATACCTTCTGTGTCTGTAACACCTTTTATGGCTGTGTTAGTCAGAGTAGCCTAACTGCTTAACAAGTACAAAATTCCACTGGCTTAACGCAATAAAAGTTGATTCTCATTCCTGTCACAGTCTCATGCAAGATTGCAGAAAGGTTCTGTCCCACACAGTCATTTAGGGATCCAGACTCATTCCCTCTGACGGTTCCCCCTTTTCCTAAGGCTGTGGAATATTCTCCACTTGGCCAGCGGAGGACCAAAGGGAACACGAGAAGATGCCACTGCTTTTAAGTGAGGCATATTCGCTCTGATGGGGACTAGTCTGATGGCCCATCCGGATGCACAGGGATTGGGAGGTGCCAGCGATCAGGAACCCAGGAAGAAAAGGAGCCCACAAATGTCAGTGAGCACCGGCAGCCTCCGCCACCGTGGTGAAGGATAACAATGCACCTTTCTAACCCTCCATGAAGAATATACCTTTCTAAGCTCCCACAAAAAATACAGAAACTGCAAAGATATTTTCTGTGTAATAAAGGGCAGGGATAAAAGATGTATGCTTAGCTTCCTAAAATACAGATAGCAACAGCTCAGAGTATTCAAGTACATTTAGATGGCTTTCTCTCTATGACTCCATACTTGTGGAACTTCTGAGCCTCTATCTTACCTTTCTTTTTTAATTGTGGTAAAATATACATAACATAGTAATCATAATTTACCAGGTCTTTCATGTCATCTTCAAGTCTCACCCAGAGGGGACACAGCAGTGTATCACATGGCTCACCATACTCCAGCTCTAGACCTCCCTCAGATGGATTCCTCAGGAACCTCTCACCACTGCCTCCCCGCCTGCTGATACCTGGTCCCATAGGCAAGGCTGAGAGCAATGCCCCGGGGCGCCATCATCGAGGAAATATTCTTCAGGCTGTGCCTCCTCGAGATGCAGGAGCAGCTCTCCTCCTGGATCAAAGCCTGGCCATGACAGAAGCAGAACTGCAGAAGAGGGTTCCCCCTTCTGCATTTCCTGGAAGCTGGAGAGCCAGCTCCCCATAGGATGCAGCGCCAACAGTGGGGCAAGCCTGGAGCTTGAGGCCTTTATCCCTCCCTCACCCATAGATTTCCCCAAGTGCTGAGCACAAATCTCACCCTTGCTGGCTCTTTCCCCGCAAAGCGGAGCAGCTCAGGGAGAGAGTTGCCTGTGCTCCCAGCCTCGTAGTCCCTTATGCTGGCCCCTCATGTCTGATTCTCAAGTTCATGTACATTTCCCTTTTGATCTTCCCTGGACATCACAAGTTTGTCCATAGCACAGAGTACCACAGCTATGCATTGGCAGAAAATTAATGAATAAGGGAACAAAGATACCCATGAACACAGTTTCTTGGGTGACTTAGCCATTCCCAGACAGGTAGTAAAATGTTGCCATATTTTTCCAAAAATGTTACACACTTAGGAATTTTATTTATACAATTCACCTTGTTTCTGATTTCTCAAAATCTGACATTTTCACTTAATAACTAGAGGTTAATATTCACCTGCCCTGTAGGATGAAAAACATCAGATTCCACTGAAATCATTTGTTTATGTTTTCTACCCAAATAATAATAATATTCTTTTTTGAAAGTCCAGCCAAGATTGCCCCTTCCTGGTGCTGGGCCCAAGCAGCAATGGAAGCCTGGTAATCAGACACCAAAGCTCTTCACAATGTAGCAATGAATGATTCTTTTCTTTCTCTCCTTGCTGGTCTTTTCTAGTCTTGCCTTCCATTTCACAGCTTTGTTAAACATTCAGGTCAAGGTCAGAGTAAGGGACTATCTCAGGGTGGGAGGAACTGAATTTAGCCACACAGGGCCTCTCCCCAATGAAAACATTTAGCAACGAGCCAAGGAGTCTAGATAAAAGAAAAAAAAAAAACTCCCTTAAGAAAATGCCAATTTTCCTTTGCTTTGCCCCAAGCTAACCCTGTTTCAGGTTACAAGGAGGCAGATCCCTGCAGAGGGGAAAGTGCTAGACCTGAATTCTATTTTTAGCATTCACTCTGACTCTGTGACCTTCTCCTGGCCACTTCTACTGCTTTGTCCCTCCCCCACCCCTATACTGGTTCTAAACTACACAGCGGTGATGCTCTTCTTCCTGCAGTGCTGTGTGTAAGACTCGGGAAGCTTCTCCAAAATCCAAGCCCAAGAGGTCTTCACAATAAGGAGCCACTGGTGCCAACCTGCCTAAAGGGATTTCTGGGACTGAGCCTCAAGAGGCTGGCTTCCTGCACTTCTGACATGAAAAGTATAAAAGTGACCACTAAGACACAGACATGAAGGCACATGATCTTCCAAGGGGATAGAATTCACAGGTTACATGGAGGCATTCGAACGCCCACGAAATCTTCTCCTGTAGGAAGCCATGGCAAAGCACTCTACGTTCAGACTGGATTTTAGGAATGCACTCCCATCTCATGGAAGACATCTGTGACACTGGCATCCTAAATTGTTGAAGCAAAACTGTGTCTTACTGGTAAGGGGAGAACAAAGTCCTCCCATTCTGAGGTGCCAGTCCCAACGTGTTTTGTGAAGAGGAGGGCGATCGTGTGAAAGGGCAGATGGCATGGTGCTGTACCTGTGTTGTTGGGGGCAGTGTGGCCTTCTTTGAGAAGAAACTCTTTGGCGAATGGGTGCATCAAATGCTAACTCTGCCTCTTAGGAACTGTGTGCCCTTGAGAAATTTACTTCCTGCCTCAGCCTCAGTTTATACAATGGGGTTTTGTAAATGCACCTAATTCATCATAGTTTGAGACAACTGAGAAAATGCAGTGTCTGAACATGAACTTGCTTTGTGAACGCTATCTATGAACAATAACAATAATATCAATGCCCATGAGAAAAAATATACCCAGGGAGCTCATGCATGATGAGCAAATGGAATTGATTTGCAAATGGAATTAATTCTATTAACCCCTCTATGGCCCTAAAGTATTCTGATAGATACAAATGACTCTTGGACAATGCGGGGGTTAGAGATGCTGACCCCCCGTCCCCCGTGCAGCTGAAAATCCTAGTGTAACTTTTGACTCCCCTAAAACTTAACTATAGTCATCCCCTTGTTGGCCACGGAGGATTGGCTCCAGGACACCAGCGAATAACAAAATTGGCAGATGATCAAGTCCCTTCTATAAAATTGCACGAACAATGCACACAGTCTGCCTTCCACATCCACAGATCCCAACTGTGAACCAAAAAGGCTGTTTTTACTCTGTGGTTGGGTTGGTTGAGTCCACTATGGGAAACTGAGGATGCTGAGGGCTGGCTAAGTGTTTTTTGAAAAAAGTTAGCATGAAAGTGAACCAGTGCATTTCAAACTCATGCTATTCAAGTGCCAACTGAACTTTTATCTTAGCACATGTCATTGGACTCTGTTTACTTTTTATATCCCCACAGTCTGAACCCCTCTCTTTCATTGTTGTACTCTAATACTTCCTCTAGTACTGTCCTATACAATCATTTTTGAGTGAATGAAAAGTAAAGTCAAATTAATGAGCAAAGGAGTAAGCAAATGAACAACTACTCTCTTTAAAGGAATATTTGTCTCATTAAGCCAAAATAATTGTTTCTTATATATTTCTAAAAAAAAAAACAAACAGTTTTTTTGCTTATTTATTATGAATTTTCCCCACTTTTCCCTCTCCTTTCAGTAATGCAAAATCTCAGATTCAGAGTAATTCCCTAAGAGTTTTTTAGGTCCTGAACGTGTTAAACACAGTCTCCAAAAGTAGGGAGCTCTTTCATAGAGTGTGTCCATTTTCAACCCTGCTCTGACCTCCAGATGTGGAAGCCAAGCATTTTTAGAGAGGATGTAAGGAAAGAGAAGTGATTACTATACGAGTGAGCATCTTACGTGAGAATTCCCAGGTCTTTGAGGTGTGCACGTGCTAAGCTTTCTAAAGTAAGAACTGTGCGCAGGCAGAATGGAGCAAGTGTCGCCTTGATACGTTTTCTTGTCCTGGCAGTGGGCAGGTGAAGCTTGCTGCAGATGCTGCGGTGAAGGGGGCGGGGCACTTTGGTTTGTAGAACGTTCTCTAATTCATCAGAACAGTTGCAGTACGTATTTTGAAAACGAAGAGAATCACCTTCAGCAGTTTGTCTCAAATGGGAATTTATTCAAACGGTTATTCATGCTTATTCAAATGAACTTGAGCTCCCACTACCAGGGCTGGCTACATAATTTGTGAGTCCCAGTGCAAAATGATAAGGTAGAGTGTTGTCGAAAAACATTATTAAGCATTTCACGATGGTGACAGAAGAACATTACGCCAAGCATGAGCCCTTCTGAGCAAGGGACTCTGCAGCTGCACAGGTGACAGGCTCTAAAACCAGCCCTACCTGTTAATGACTATCTAAAAAGACAAGCACGGGGACTCCCCAACACACCCCCCATCCAAGTCAGGCCAGCTACTGCCACAGAAAAACACAGTAGACACCCTCTTCAACACCTCAGCACCAGCTCTACGGGGAACCCTCACACTTCCCCACAGTCTCCATCAGAAAACCACTTTCCACCGGTGTTTTCCCCCTTCAAGTCTTCAGTGTCCATAAAGCAGTTTAAGGCCCTCTACAAACAAACAAACAAACAAGACAAAACAGAAACCTCTCTGGATCTACAGCCCTAGAGAATTGCCTCCCTAATACTTGCAGTTGGTATTCAATGATGTGCCTGTGTGAGGAGTGGGCCAGTAACACAACATCACACAGCAAAGCCACAGAAACTGAATTCAAGTTTGCAAACCCAAACCCCCTGAAACTCCCCAGTTCTTTCTCTTTCTCTCTCTCTCTCTCTCTCTCTCTCTCTCTCTCTCTCTCTCTCTCTCTCTCTCTCTAATTGCAGCAAGAGAAAAGAAGCGCATGAACGGGAGCGGGAGCGGAATTTCTGTCTCGCTGGTGGACAATTTGATAAGAACCCTGGATCCTGGGCGGCTCACAATGGCCTATTTATGCAGCTCTCACGCACCCCCCGCAGCCCTGGCTGGGAACCGCGGGGGTGGCAGCCGTCCCCGGAAAACGGCGACGCTCAGGCACAGGAAAGCCAGCTGATAAACTGATCTGCAGACAACCTCCTTCCTTCCCGGGAAGCGGCCACAAAGCGGCCGGCTGACCTCGGCAGAGTGCTGTTCCCCGGCGAGCAGGGCAAGAGGCGGGAGGCGGGCGACGGGCCGGGGCTGCGGAGGCGGGGAATCTCCGTCTCTCCCCACCCTCCCCCCACCCCCAAATTTCTTTCGGCAAAAGCGTCACCCTGCCAGGATTCAGGCAGAGTCCACACTGGGAAAACTCGGGCTGCGCATCGCTCTGCCCTTGGTGTTGGGGGGAAGGCCTCCGCGTCCCCCCCAACCCCCTCCAGGGCCCCTCTGCCGCTCGGCCGCGGGCCCTTCCGGCAGGGGCTGCTTGGCGGGGCTGGGAATGTGTTTGGTGGGGGCACGGAACCGATGGGCACAGCCCTCCCAGACTGTCCCCTGGGGTGGCCCCTCTCTACAGCTTTCGGTCAAAAGCAAAAAGAAACACAGACATTTGTGTCACCCTATTAAGCACACACAGGGCTTTGAATCGTGCACCAGGCGAGTCTTCTCTCATCCTCCCCTTGGCAGGGTGGCCGGATAAATACAATAAAAAGCAGGCGGGGAGTTCCTAAAATTTCCCCCAGCTTCCCCGGCTGCAGAGATCCGAAATAGTTTCTCTCTCTCTCTTTCCCCTCTGCCTCCCTCCCTCCCTACCCCCCCCCCCACGATTTCTTTCAAGTAAAAACATCGTATTTTTATGTTATCATTTTTAAAAAGACAGTTAGGACAATTGGCAGGAGGTCAGATCCCTGAGTCTGAGAGGCTCTGTTTTGGGAACAGTTGACCAGCAGCTGGTCCCTGCTGCTCAAAGATGCGTGCTTTCACTTTTTCACTTCCCAAACAACTTGGTCTGGAGTCTTGAGAGTTGCCTAAGGAGGAAGAGAGCTGCCTAAGGCTAGTCCACAGGAGAACAGAAACCCAAAGGAAAGGGAAAGGAGCTAGCTCTGTGAGCTCAGGGACCTCTGCAGCTTGAGGGGTGGTCTCCAGGCCACAGGTGGGGCAGTCAGCAGCAGCCAGACCTTTGATCTGCCTCCAAGAAGTACACAACTACCAGAAGGGAAAAAAGAGGTGGAGGGGGTCAAATCTTTAGCTGTCTGCCTGCCCTGCACAGGAAGTACTATCTGTGGTCAGTTCACTGACCCCTCTCCCAGATGGCTCCAAGGAGCCCACATCCTTCCCTCCAGGCAGGATTCTGGAACTCACATTCCCATCACCCAAACTTCTCTAAATATACTGCCATTAACAGCCTAGCCAGCCTCCTGGGTGTGAGCTCCGGAAGGAATTTCCTCTAATTCAGAGCCTAAAGTAAAGTGCTTTGGAGGGCTAGATGAGGTATTCCATGCCTAAGGGCACAAGGTTTCTGAGTTGACTCTTCCGTAAACACTGTTCTGCTTCAAGGGATAGAGTTGTGGATGGACCTAGGAACAAAGAAATTGCAGAAAAGACCCCTGATGCTCAATTGCCCTGCTAAAAAAGGCTTTCATGATCTCCCAGGAACTGCCCTCCAGTCAGCCTGAAGGTCCCCAGTCAGGTTCCTGGGACCCGTCCAGACTCCCAGGAGATTTCCCACATCTGGGAGTTTGGTGGTGTTCCCAACAGAGCACATTGTGAGGGCGGCAAGCAGTAGTCACCTTTGGCCTGAAATGAATGTCTTGGGGTTTTTATATCCACCTACCCACTATTGGGCATTGTTTGCTTCAGGAAAAGGAGTAGCTCCTTTGGAATAAATTGAGAACCCTGTTTGAGATCCAGTTATTATGGTTTGGACAAAGTAGAAAAGAACATGAACTGTGGTCACTATTTCCAGAGGAAGGAGACTCTGCAATTGCCAGGTCATGAGCTGTACAATCTACTCCTGATATCAAAATTTTTGCAAAGATATCTGGGTAAAGTTGATTCACTCCCTGAAAACTACTTTAATAAGCTCTCACCTGTTGAGAAAGCCTATATAATGCCTGCCTAAACTCTATCTTAGACTCAGACTGTCCCCACACCCAGTGAATGAGCTCTGATCACCCCAAACCCATCTACAGCTAATGCCTCATCCACAACCCTTTGTCTCTGCCTTACTGGATTGCACACCTGGCCCCTGACTCTTGAGCGCTTGCTCTGTGTTTCACTCCCACTCTGCTCTCACCCCTCAGATTTAATGGCAGACATGGAACTTTCCTGGCCCTGACCCTCCATACTTGCCCTCAAGTTCTACTCTTGTAGCTACTCCAGTAACTTCCTTGCCCATGAGTGGCACTGGCCTGTACAGCAGGTGCTCCCGGAAGATATGATCTGCTCTTGCCCATCAAGAGGAGGTTCTAACACACATTGTCCTTCACTTTACCACACAATCTCCCTTATAATATAATACAGCAGATAGCAAATACCTAAGAGACCTCAAGATATTGGTTAATTACTAACATGAATAAATGCAAAGAATATCACAATTCTCTGTCAGGAAAGCAATTAGAATTCAAAACCATAATGGCCTCTTGTTTAGACTCAGTCATGTTCAGGAGCTTCCATACACTCTTCCCATTTCCCCCCTCCCACTTTCTCACTGGTTTAGTAGAATGAGCTTTGTAAAGAGCAGAGTTAAGTGTTCTCCTACAACTAAGATTTAAAGAGACAGCAGAGAGTTACAATCCCCAACCTATACTGCCTCTGCAACTCACTGGACAGTCTCTTCACAGCACTGGTCGATCTGGATCAGAAAGAAGAAATTCCAACCATCAGAACTCTTTGTTAACAGCGAAGTCCTGCTGAACATAAAGTAGTACAGCAGCTATGGAAAATACTCAAAAAGCTAAACATAGAATTACCACATGACCCAGCAATTTCACTCCTAAGTACCAAAAGAATTGAAAAACAGGTGTTCAAACAAATACTTGCACACCAGTGTTTGTGAACAGCACTAGTCACAGTAGCAAAAAGGTGGAAACAATGCAATGTCCATCAATGAATGAATGAACAGAAAATGGTGTATCCGTACAATGGAATACTATGCACCCACAAATAAAAAGGAATGGTGTTTGTGCCACACCATGAAGAAAACCTCCAAAATTTGATGTTATGTGAAAGACGACAGGCACTAAAGCCCATGCATTACAAGATTCCATTTATATGAAATATCCAGAATAAGTAAACCCATCAAGACAGAAAGTAGATTAACGGTTGCCAGGAGCTGGGGAGGAAGGAGGAGGGATGTGACTGCTGAATGCAGCGGTGGAGAGCTTGTGGGCTTCCCTGGGCCACACCGAGGAAGAACTGTCTTGGGCCACACACAAAATACACTAACGCTAATGAGAGTCGATGAGCTAGAAAACAAAACAAAACAACAAAAATAGAAGTCACAAAAAACCTCATAACATTTGAAGAATGTGTGTTGGGCCGCATTCAAAGCCGTCCTGGGCTGCAGGTTGGATGTGCCTGGCTTACTGGGTCTGGGGTCTTTTTTTAGGTTTGATGAAAATACATTGGAACTAGATAGAGGTGATGGCACAACATGTGAATGTACTAAATACCACCAAATTATTCACTTCCAAATGTTTAACTTACGTTATGTGAATTTCACCTCAATTTTTAAAAATTCCTCCTACACCTTTGTAAGATCAATTTATTCAGGTCCTTCCGCCCCTAATGCTAATTCTTCAGGGGAAATAGAAGACTGAATGGGAAGAATTAGGGAGATGAAAATGACAAATGTCCACTTTACTTCTAACTAGTTGATACGGTAATGATGATAACTTATAATGACAAAAATGATGATGATGACAATGATGATGAGGATGATGATGGTGGTGGCAATGATGACGAAGGAAAGAGGTTAAAAGGGGGCCCACAAGTCAGAGCAATATAGTACCCACAAGGGACCTGGAGCAGGACGACATTCCTCAGCAATCCTAAACCTCGAGCCACTGTGTCCCCGTTGATTCTGTAGCCTTGCCCAGAGTCAAGGCTGATAAGTGATGGAACCAGGACCTGCACCCATCTTGTCCAATAGCAGAGGCAACAGTGGTTCTACTGTACCATGCAATCTCCCTAAAATGTCAGAAGTAATTTATAATTACAGCTCTGAGATCCTAAGATGTATGTATAATAAGCATTCTCCCTGGACCTACATACATATATTAATAAGAATATTAGCTAACAGTAAGTATCTAGCACATACCAGCCACAATTCTATGTAATTTATACATATGATTATTCCCACCATAGCCCTGTGAGCCAGGCACTATTAACCCTATTTCACAGGTGAAGGAACTGAGAAACAGGGAGATGGCAATTGTGTTCAAGATCCCAATGCTGTCAGGCAGTGCTGTCTGAATTGACACTCAAAGAGAAGTCTGCTTGCTAGGAGGCCTCTACAAGAGCTTGCAGCATGGGCACCTGAGTGATTACTCTGGGCTCTTGCCCTCCTGTGTGGATTCCAACGAGTTTCTCCTTTGTTCTTTCAAGGGGATCATGTCCTCCAACATCTGGTCCTGCTGGCTTTGGCACCAACACTATATACATACGCTGGAGCAGAGACTTACTGAGTTTCCTTAACAATATTTTCATGCTGTTTCCTACTTTAGGGATATAAATACAACAAAACAATAGCTTGTCTTGTTTGCCTTTGCTATTGTTTGTGTGATGAGCTCTCTTGGTGAAAGGACACTGAGACGGTATACAAATAGCTTTGGCTCTGAAATTACAGGCTTTTCTTTGCTGCTGCAGGAAGTCCAAAAAGGATTTTTCTTTTTCTTAGGGAGTGGATGAGGGACTCTGATTCATGATTTTGTTTTATTAGTGAGTGTACAGAGGCCTGGGATGCTCACCCTAGAGGGTTAGTTTGCTTTTCTCTCCCTCCTTTTTCACTCTTTAGAAAACCCTGCAATGCTGTACCATGAAGCCACAAAGCTCCTCAGTTAGTGAAATCAGGGTGCTGGGGACCTAGTTGGGAAAAGAAGCCATTAGTGTGAAGGGGGCTCCGTGTGGCCTCAGTGATAGCTACTCTAATACTTTCTGCTCCCCATTCCACAGATGAGGATCTTGAGCTTCAAATGAGAAAGAAATGGCCACACTCCTAGCTCTCATGATAGACACAGAGTTAAGACCTGGCAAGCCTTCTAGTTCCATACCCAGAGTTCTTCACTACCCTGCCACCTTTGTCCCCAAGCTGCCCCTGAAGGCAGGAGAGCACTGCTGGAGTCTGTGGATGCCTGGCCTGCCTAGCAGAGGTTCAGCTGACAGCAGGTACTAAAGGTGGTAGAAGCCAGAGGGTAGGGACAAGGTTCAAGGCAAGAATCACAAAGCAAAGTGCCTGGTCTTCGATCTAATGAGTGATCAATTTCAGAGATAGGTAGTCCAAAATTCTTGATTGTTTCATAAGAAAATAATTGCTCAGGAAGTCATGCAAGATACTTGAATGTGCAGAGTATGTACGATGCTCTGAGAAGCTTCAGTGAGAACTCAAAGTGCTCTTGGCCCTATACAGGGAGCTTTCTATGTGTCATCTCATTTAATCCATAGAACAATGCTAGGGTATAAGACTCCTTTCACAGATGAGTATACTAAGGCTCAGAGAGGTTACTCAGCCCAAAATATGATATATCCATAGAGTTTGTTTGACTCTAGATTAGGAGGCTTTTCCATTAAGCCACAAAGCCTCCCTAAAATGAGCCTGGGGATTCTTATTTCAGGACCTGAACTTCTGCAGTGGATTCTTCCTTCCAAAAGGAATTTTAAAATTGTTATTGGTATAGTATCCATTTTTGCTAGATGTACTCCCAATAGGACCAGTGGGAAATCCCACTGGGAAGGTATGACTCTTTCTCTGACCTCATTTAAGACATCCTGGGGCAATGTCTATGTCCCTAGGTCACTCAGCAGACCATATAGAGGATAAGAAGGAGGGCTTGTCCTCTCTCCACTCCTTAGTGTGTCATCCAAAAGAACCCTAGTAGAGGGGCCAAGAACGGGAATTCTGGCATTACATTGCCTGAGATGAATATGTGCTGTCCTTTACCAGCTGTGGGGTCTTGGACAAGACAACCTTTCTGTGTCTCATTTAACCTCATCTGTAAAGTGGGATAATATCACTGCCTCACAGGATTGCTGAGAGAACTAAACAAGTTAATGTATATAAAGGACACTGTGGATTGCCTGGCACACCATAAGCATGAGAGTTAGCTATCAATGGGCTTTGGGGAGCCATTTCCCTTATCTTAGGTAGGCCTGAATAACAATCAGAATCCTGGAACCAGCTACCATTTTTATGGAGCACCTAATCTCTACTAGATGCGCATTATATATACTCTTTATAACCCTTATAGAAATCTTGTTAGTTAAGCATTACTATATTCATTTTACATAGGAGACAATTAAGTCTCCCTAAAGTAAAACAAATTGCACCATGTTACACAACCAGAAAGGGGCCAGTGGTGGTGTGTGAATCTATGTCCAGCTACAAGTTCTCTCTACTGGTTCAGCTGTTTCCCTGATGGTGGTTTCAAGCAAAAGCCATTTTTAAAAATAATGTCTTCTATTACTTTTCATTTTAGTCGGTGGTGGTTGTGGTGGTGGTGGTGTGTGTGTGTGTGCGTGTGGGGGAGTGAAACTGGTAGTAAAAAAGTAAACAGTGTGACTGTGATCAAATGTTGCATAACGAGTCCCTTGAAAACAAAATTAAGGAAGAAAAACATTGTCATTTACTAGAGTTGCTAAAGCCAAAGAGTGACTGCTGGGTTGCACACCCACTTCTTGTGAACTTATCCTTGACTGACCTAAACTCAGCCCACATCCACAGTAACTAAGTGAATCGAAGTCCACCCTCTCAGAAATTAGGTTCAAAAGGATCTTTATCCCAACCTCTTTATTCTATAATACTATGTTCTGGTATGGGGAACTGGTGATGATGATAGCAAGAATAATAATAACAAATAGCTACATTAATAAGCACTTATAAATGCCAGATACTGTGCATGCTATCTACCTTGTGATCACCATTTTAAATATATTACCCCATTTAATTCTCACAACCATCTTTTATAGCCCCCATTTTATAGATGAGGAAATTAAGATTGAGAAAAGGAAAGTCTGTAGTTACATGGAATCAGGATTCAAATTCTTGCTTGACTCCCTAAACACCTAACAATAGATTATATGACCTCTGTGCAGTTTCAAAAGGGCCTGACCACAGCAGAGGCTAGGTGTGAGAGGGGTCAAGTGAAACTCTAATTTTTCCAAAAGAAGATGGAGCTATCTATCCCTCAACTGTAGAAGGCACTCGAACACTACCCTGAAGTCTTAAAGTCTGGTGGAGATGGCAGGTCCTTCCTGAAACTCTCAAACTCTTTTGAGAGTGGAAGAATGAAGATTTCAACTACTAACAACAGTTACAGTTGTACTGGAATGTTCTTCAAATGATAAACGAGTCCCACCTAAATAGCTCCCCTTCATAATGGATTCTGGGTTAAGTATTAAACATTCTATTTTGCACCTTTGTTCTGATTTAGCTTAAAATATTGTTACCAGTAATAGAAACAAGAGTAAATATATATGTGAAAGCACTTTTAACTCCCCAAACTCCAGAGTACTGTTAAAATAAGAGTCAATTTATCCATCCATGTATTCATTCAACCATATATGATAAACATTATGGAGCACCTAGTATTTTCCCAGTACTGTGCTAGGAGGTTTTAGGAAGGGAGAAAGAAAAATAAGTGACACTCTCCTGTTCTCAAGTTGCTTTCAAATTTGCATGTACTGGTCACAGTTCGGATTCTGCCAAATCCAAGATAAAGACTCTTCAACTGGATTCAAAAGTGCAAGATCAGGAGAAACTCAATGGCATGATTCCATTATTTGTATAGTTTTCTGGGTATAAAAAGCAGGAAGAGTAATCACCATAACTCTAGGTTTCTTTTAAGGCATGAATCATAAACCAGATTAATTGATGTGGTGAAGGACTTGTCAACATAGCAGTTATCTCTATTCAAGGATGCAACTGGCTGCACAGAAAGAAACGCCAATGCTAGACCCACCCCAGCCTCCTACCCACAGGAAGCTCGAACTCTCTGAGTGCAGTTCAGAGGTTCTTCGGGGGTTTTGTTTTTGTTTGTTTGTTCATTTGTTTATAGCTAAAGTATAGTTGACATAGAATAGTATATGAGTTTCAGGTACACAAGGTAGTTATCCAACATTTATACACCTTATGAAGTAATCATCACAATACATCCAGTAACCATCTGTCACGGGACCAAGCTAATTCGATATTACTGACTGCATTCCCTATGCTGTACATTACAGTCCCATGACTTATTTATTTTAGAACTGGAAGTTTGTACCTCTTATTCCTCTTCATCTTTTTTGCCCACCTCCTTACCCCTTCTCTCTGGCAACCATTAGTTTGTTTTCTATAAGTCTGTTTTGTTTTGTTTGTTCATTTTGTCTTTTATTTTATTTTTTTTTTGGGGGGGGGAGGGTGTAGTTCCCTGGTTGGGAATTGAACCCAGGCCGCAGCATTGAGAGTGCCAAAGCCTAGCCACTACACTACCAGGGAACTCCCCTCATTTTGTCTTTTAGATTCAAGTGAAATCATATGGTATTGTCCTTCTCTGTATAATTTATTTCACTTAGTGTAATGCCCTCTAGGTCCATCCATGTAGTTGCAAACAGCAAGATTTCAATCATTTTTATGGCTGAGTAGTATTCCATTCTATGTGCATGTGTGTATATACTATATCTCCTTTATCCATGCGTCAATTGATAAACACTTAGGTTGCTTATATATCTTAGCTATTTTGAATAATAATTGAATATAGGGATACATATATATTTTTTAAATTTATGTTTTTATTTTCATTGGATAGCTGTCCAGACATGAAATTTCTAGATCATATGGTAATCCTATTTTTAGTTTTTTGAGGCACCTCCAAACTATTTTCCATAGTAGCTGCACCACTATGAAAAACAATTGCAACCCCACCAATAGTGCACATGGGTTGGTTGGCTTCCTTTTTCTCCTCATCTTCACCAACACTTGTTACTTGTCTTTTTAACAGCCAATCTGGAAAGGATGCGGTGATATCTTATTTTGGTTTTGATTTGCATTTTCCTAATCGTTAATGATGTTGAGTATATTTTCATGTGTCTGTTGGCCATCTGTTTCTTCTATTTGGAGAAATATCTATTCAGATACTCTGCCCATTTTCTAATTAGATTTAGTTGTGATGTTGAATAGTGTGGATTCTTTATATTTTTTAGATATTAACCACTTTCTTACACCATATACAAAAATAAACTCAAAATGTATTAAAGACCTAAATGTAAGACCAGAAACCATAAAACCCCTAGAAGAAAACAGACAGTAAACTCTTTGACATTGGTCTAAGAAATATTTTTTTTTTTTGGATATGTCTCCTCAAGCAAGGAAAATGAAAGCAAAAATGAGATTACATGAAACTAAAAAGATTTTGCACAGCAAAGGGAACCATCAACAAAACAAAAAGGCAACTCATTGAATGGAAGAAGGTATTCACAAATGATGTATCTCTGTTTTGTTTTGATTCTAATGCCCTCCCTACAGAGCTGACCCATGCAGGGAGAATGAAACCGGCCATTTTGCACACAGTTTTGCCTTTTCTGCTGTTTATTTTGTTAAGACTCTTAAACCTGTCAGCGAAGCAGTTTCGAGCCCAGTCTGTGTGGTAATAATCTCCCTTTCCAAGAGATAAGCACCCTGAGTGAGTTTGGAAGACAAACTAACACACCAAAGTTGCTGAATATACATGATTCTTTGAAGATGTCTAACTACTCAGGCTTTATTAGTGTCAAAAAAAAAAAAAGGTGAGAGAAAGAAAAGAAAACAAAAGAATAAGAAAAGAAAAGAGGGGGTTCCCTGGTGGTATAGTGGCTAGTGCTCTCACCGCTTTAGCACTGGGTTCAATTCCCAGCCAGGGAACCACCAAAAATAAATAAATAAATAAATAAAAGAGAAGAGTCTGTCTTGGAGGTTTCAGAGACTCACTTAGAAATTGCTAGAAATTCCTTGATGAGAAATGCCAGTGCATGTGCTTGTGCCTGAGCCAGACATACACTTCTTGCAGGAGAGGGATTGATGGAAAAAAGGTGAGCAGAGAGGGGCTGCTGGAGACTTCCAGAAGAAGACCTTTCTGACACTCCTGGCATTTACTCATATGTTTCAAGTTCTAAGAGCTAGACTACACTTCCACCTTTAGGTCAGGAAGGCATCCATTTTACTCCCAGAAAATGAAACAAAACACTCAGATGAGAAATGTTACTTTTTTATTTTTAAAATCAAATGAACTCCTTTTCTCCAGGACAGAATATTTATTCTTGACCATTAAAAGAGAAGTCCTTACCAAAGAAAATGCACGACCCCTTTGGCCGGGATCTTGTCCCCTCTCCATAACCTGTCCAGGAGCTGTTGCACTCTTGTTTTTTGCTGATAGAGTCCTAATTTCATTTATGTGAGACAGCACTATACACAGGGAAGGTGAACCTTTCCCCAAGCCTAGGCAAATGAAACAAGATTAGCCTAAAACTATTCTAGCAAACCTACCCATCCATCCCACCTGTATAGCATGAGAGGCGCAGCTGATAGGGAATGCTAGGATCTTTGCAGGAACGGTCTCCAAAGGCATGTGAAGCAAAACCCCGTTCCTTCCTACCTTTGAATACGTCCATGTGAAACATAATGCTTAGATCTATAGCAACCATCTTGCTCCCTTGAGGGGGTCCCCTGACATCACCTTATTATTCAGGTTACCTACCCTGAAACCTCTCAACATGTGTGATAATATACCCCTGTTTTTCAAGACTCTTTCATTTGGGTATTCTCTCACTCACTAACTGAAAGCATCCTACATGATATGGTCCTTGAAGTCCAGAACATTGGGGAGAGTCCTCTGGTATTCCTTCCACACTGGTCACCCCTGATATTGTCTGAGGCTCCATGGTCCCTTCTGCTAAGATAGCTTTACTGTCTCAGAAAAGACAAGATTGGGGTGGGAAGGAAATCTGCTTGAGATTGCCCTTCCACAGTCTAATGTTCAGTGTCCCTGGGGTACCACGCAACCACAGCCCTCTCACTGTGTGCGGCTGCCTCTAGGAGCCTGCAGGAAACTCTGAGGATCAGTAATGCTGCAGTGACCCTTTTTCTAAGATTCTTAAGGGTTTTAACTAATAGGTATCTCTGACTTGTAACTGGGTTCTGTTCCCAATTAATTCACTCAGCGGTGAGACCCGAGGCAGGACAGGTTTTAAGATGACGTCTGGAAATTCGAAGTAATGGTTTGGTTGAATAACTGTCTGCAAGACTCAGTTCACCCTCTCCAGTTCCTGTGTCAACCCTACTCCCTTCAGGATCTGCACTCCCACAAATCTGCTGTACTGGTGCATTCTCAGTGTTCTTTCATCCTAGCACAAGACAACTGCCCTCCAAGGACTCTCCTAGTGGCCAAGGACTATTCCTCAAGCCTCAGATAGGGTCAGGAAACTTCCTCTGTGCTAAGCTCAGGAGATTCCGAACTGGGTTGCTCACAGGTGCACTCTGTGATGAAGTGCTCTGACTTGGACCCAGGCGTTCCATCGCATCAAATGCCTCCACCTTCCGTTATAAGCAGGCTTTATAAAAAAAATGAGACTTAAAATAGCCCAGTTAGAGGTTTTGCCAAAGCACTCAGCAAGAATGTCTGGACTCACATTTTGTTGATTCCAGAATCTATATGTAAAACATTAAAGGAAGGTACAAAAAGGAACCCAATGTTACTTCGGAGAGGAGACATGCCATAACTACTCCAGATTGGGTAGGAATTAAACCAGGCTGGTGTTCTGTAGCACACACGTTTTGGCACCTTCATTTACTCTGTCTTATCTTTCAGTGCTTCTCCCAGCATCCCAGGGAACGACTCAGGGGAGCACCTCTATGCAAATGATATGCTGCCTTATCTAGTCCGCAGAAGTTCCCCTTTCCAGTGAAAACCACTCTGAAGTTGGCTACAGACCAGGGTGTGGATTAGAGGCCCCAGCCTGGCAAGCACCTCTAAGTAAACAGAAGGGGTCACGTGATTTATCGGGTGATGAGTGTTTTCTGAAAGGCATGTGGTGCAAGGTTACTGTCCAGTCAGAGCAAGAGGAGGGGGGAGGGGAATCTACCAGAAAACTCCTACTTGCTTTTGTTTGTAAGGGAAACTCCCCCCTTGTGTGTATACTCCACGGGAAGCTCTTTTTGAACCTGCTTCCAAGCAGAGTGATGCTGTTGTTGCTGCGGTTGAGCTGAGCAGGACGAGGGCTCTGGGAACAAGCTGCCCAGCTGGTAATCCAAGAGTGGGCAGCTCGTTCCCGGAGGAGGCTTCTGTCCAAATGTTCCCTGAGAGTCTTCTCAGAGCTTCCTGTTTAACATGTCTTTTCTTTGACCAGGTTTGTTTTTCAACTAGTGATCTCAAAAACATTTGCTTGATGCCTGATGATAAATCACCCACTTGAGAGAAGCTCAAGGCTTTTTTTGGAGGGTAGGGCTGGGAGGACCAAGCTTGCAAGTTAAACAAAAGAGGAGGAGGCAATGGGCTACTCAGGCACTGGTCCAGCATAGAAGATGCCCTGGGCTGATCACACCTGTTTTTGAGCTGCTTTAATTGTTCCTGGTTTTCTAGAGTTCCAAATGTGAGTTCCAAATGCTGAATATTCACTCTCAGGGGTCAACCACACTTGATAAATCTCAGCGGAGTGTTCACATCTTTTCTACGCTGGATTGAAATTCCCTTATCACTTTTATAAATCAAAGAGAATAGTACTAAGAGTTTAATGTAAAAATGGGCACAAGGTGTGAATATACAGTTCGGAGAAAAATAAATGTAAGTGGCTTTGAAATACATGAAACTATTCTTAACTTCTGTTAAGACAATTTAAAACTATTTCAAAATAAAAAGTGCTGGTTTTTAAAAGATCATTGCTTTCACTTATAATAACAGAAAAGCAAAAAATGATAAGAACTGGAATAAAGTATAAAGAGAGCTCCTGGCCTGTAGATTCTGTGCTATTTCTTGAATACAATGTGTTTAATCTGTGAAGATTAAGTTGTACACTAATGATAAATGTACTTTAATGAATAAATTATATTTCACTTAAAATTTTTAAAAATTAAATTGGTATTTCAATTTTTTATGTAACAGAATAGCAAAGGTAAAATGTTTGATAACAATTGTGTTCACAAAATGTGAGAAACAAATTCTCATATATTGTGAACAGGAATATAAAATAGTACAGTTTCTATGGAGGGCAAATAGGCAATATCTATTAAATATACCAATGTATGTACCCTTTGACATAGTGATTCATTCTAAAGTTTATCCTACTCACACCTATACAGAATGACATACATGCAATGTCACTCTCTGCAGTAGTGTTTGTAACAGCAAAAGATTAGAAACAACCTAGATGTTCATTTGAGGAAAGAGGTTAAATAAGCCATTGTACATGTATACAGTAAGCTAGTATCCATCATCTATAAAAGGATTGGACATTCTGAGTGTACTGTAATAGGATAATCTCCAAGAAACATTGTTGCAAAGAAAGAAAAGCAAGGTATAAAAGAGCATGTATAATATTTAGTCATTTGAATAAATAAGGAGTAATTACATATATTTTTGCTAACATATAAATTATCTCTGGAAGAATATAAATAATAGAAAATGGTAACACAGTTTCCAGGTGGGAGAACTGGGCAGTTAGGGAACAGAATCTAGAGGGAGATTTTTGCTATATTCCTTTTGTACACTGTGTGTTTTTAATTATTAATATATGACCATAAAATTATATAATCTATAAAATAAATAAATAACATTTAAAATCTTAAACCTGTATTTTCTGCTGTATGTAATACGTTGACTCTTTAATTTACTTCGACTCCACTTTTATATTTTCTCTCTCTCATAACCTTTCGGTTGTAAGCTACCCCATCAAGTCAATAACTTCTCCTTTGGGATCAAAATTCTACCGCGTAAAATCTACACATCAATCATTGTAAGACACAACCTGACTTCAGAAATGTTCAAAGGGGAAACATGCATGGCATCTAGAATGGAGAAAACTGGTTAATCTGCTTTGCTGACTACCCACTTATCCCCAGACCGTGAACTACCATCAGATGATCACTGGTACTTTTTTCACATTAAAAGAGTGCTACCATTTTCAAAACCATCAGCAATACCAGATATGGCTGGTGAATTCCCAGGAAGGGAGGTGCACCTGGGGAGATGCTAAACAACCAAAGGGAGTTGAGAGTGGGGGGCCACGAGGAAGATAAATGCAGACAGGACCCCATGCGTCCCAAGTTGGCTGAAGGCCAGCTGTAAGGCACTAAAGGAACCGTTCTCCAGCCCTGAGGGCTTTGAAGAGTTCCTTTCCACTCAGTTTAGAGTTTACCCTGCAGAGGCGCTTCATAGGACAATTGCTACCAACCCTAATGCCACCTTTGGCTGTACATTGTCTTCTAATCAGTGGGTGATGGAAGCTCCTGTGTGGCAGTTTGCTCATGTTGAAATAGGGCAACACCAAGGGATTTCCCCTCCTGCTGACTTTTAAGGAAGTAATTGCTGAGAGTAGGATACCTAGAGGCCACTCCTGATCAGGTGTACTCCTCCTGTCCATTATGCAGAACAGGGCCCAGAGCATCTTCCAGGAGAGGAAAGGAGAATCCTACCTGGGATAAAAAATCAAACCTCTGCTGTTTGGGGGTCACTGCTTGTGCTGGCTACACTACAGGCCAGCTGAGGTCCCTCCAAACAGGCCTCCAAATAGCTCAGCTTTGAGGAAGGATGACCACAGATACTGGCCCTGCCCTTAATAAGATTCTTATAAGACGTGCCTGCACCTTGCAAAGTAGAAACACAGCAGTGCTGAAACCTAGAGTCTTCTTTTTGCTGGATTTCTCTTTGTACTGTGAAAACATTTCAACCTAAAATGGAACTGGAGGATGTGAAATGGAGACTTTCACACATACACCTTCAGAAGAATGGAATTTAAGAACTGAGGCTGATTCCTGTAAATGCCTGGTTTACAGAAGACCAAGACTTACCTCCTGACCAATGAAAATCAACCAAAATCTCTCCTCACCTACAAGCCTGTGAATTTACTGTTGACTTCTGGCTGGCCTTCCTCCTCTTTACACTCCTTGTCCATAAATGCAGCCCACCTCAGTGCCTCAACAGACTTGCCTGTAGCTAGCTATAGCGTACATTTCTTGAAATGCAGTTCCTCCCCGAATAAACTCAATTTCTGGTAAGCTTTCGTCAGTGAGGGACCGTATATACAATGGTGGTCTCACAAGATTGTAATGGAGCTGAAACCTTCCTATTGCCTAGTGACGTGGTAGCCGTCATGACAAGATAGCTGTCATGGCGTCCTAGGGCAATGCATTACTCTCGTGTTTGTGGTGATGCCAGTGTACACAAACCTATTGCACTGCCAGTGGTGTAAAAGTATAGCACATACAACTGTGTGCAGTATATAATACTTGATAATAAATGACTGTTATGGGTTTATGTAGTTACTATACTATACTTTTTTACTGCTACTTTAGAGTGAATGCTTTCTACTTATAAAAAAAGGTTTATTATAAAACAGTATGCAGTTTTATGTCAGCAGCAGAGTCATATATCTCATGTTTACCACATCTCTTGATTACATCATCTTTCTTATGCTTGTTTTGTGCAGTAACATGCTACACAGCATGTTATCAGCTAGGAGTTAGCAGCTGTACCACACAGCTTAGGTGTGCAGCAGGCTACATTATGTAGGTTTGTGTCAGTGCACTCTATGATGTTTGCACAACAATGAATTGCCTAATGATGAATTTCTTAAAATGTATCCCAGTTGTTAACTGGGCAAATGGCTGTGATTTGACTTTGCCTCAGTTTACCTCTTTATTTAGGTTTACAGTACTGTCTCCCTATTGCCACAGAGACAATAAATCAATAATTTTGGAGTTGGACTTTTTTTCCTTCTTGTTAGGGGCTGGTCATTGGAAAAATCTCCTTTAAAAGATGACAATAAAATATTTTTACATTATGTTTAATGGCTAGAAAACATATTTTTATAATGTGTTTAATGGCTAGAAAAAATCTCAAACATGGCTCCTGGTCTATCTCTTGATCCTCAGAGACATGGGCTCTATTTGAACTTTAAAGACCTCCAAAGATACAATTTCCAAAATTTCATAAATTCCTCTGTAAATTTATTCAAGTAAATAATTATTCAACCTTATGTTAATCAAGAAGCTTTTCTTGTACTAGAACTTTCTGGATTGTGAAGATGGAGAGTTACCAAACAATATTTTCCTAGAACTATCTAGATTCTAGAGTTGGCTAAGACCTTACCAGTCATCTTAATCCATACTGTTCATTTTATGAGCAAGCAAACTGAAGCTCAGAGCAGAAGGGCAAAGCACACCCAGGCATAGACCCTGGGTTTGCTGACTTCTACTCAGTCCAGAACTTTTACAACTATAATAGTGTGTTTGTTACACATCAAAAGTTGTTAAATCCCTACTTGGTCATTAAATCCCTACTCTCCTCTCCAGGCTAAAAACTTTTATTCCCTAAACCAGTGGTTCTCAATCTATGGGTTGCAACCCCTTTGGGGGTTGAACGACCCTTTCACAGGGTCACCTAAGACCATCGGAAAACACATATCAGATATTTACATAATTACAGTTATGAAGTAGCAACGAAAATAATGTTATGAGGGTCACCACAACATGAGGAACTGTATTAAAGGGTCGCGGCATTAGGAAGGTTGAGAATCACTGCCCTAAGCTCCTCCATGTTTTTCTCTTCATATCACTTACAAAGTAGTAGTACCGTACAGCTATTTCACTAGCTTTTGCTTTACTATGCCTACCACATCATTTTCTGCTATTCTCCCTTGCTTCCTGAATAGGCTTTTGTTTCCTTGTTTCAGGGTAGTCTGTTTATTCTCCCCTCCATTGTACTATCTCCTGCATCCCACTAATGAGCTTCATCCTGTTTTTGACAGACCTTTCTCTGTTTTGACAAGGTAAAACTGATCCATGAATTAAAAACACATGTGAAACATCTCTAACTACAAACTCACTACAGGGAAAGATTTGAATGCTGTCAGTTTCCTTGCAGATAATAACTTGGAAGACAATTTTAATAGCCCGATGAATTCTGAATGGAGAGCTCTGTTTAAACTTTGTGTTCCATAAATAGAAACCAAGTGTAGATATCCTGCCTCTTGACTTCTTTTTGTCATTGGAAGCTTTCAAAAGTATGCTTTTATTCGTTTTCTTGACTTGCCTCTTTTCTTCTTCTGCACGTGAGACTGTAGCCAGGAGCATCCATAGCACTCCAAGGTCACTTCCCTACGGCAGGTGTATGTCCTGTGAGACCTTGGTTAATCCCTCACTGTCTTTTGAAGCTAGGCTTGATGAGCCCACTGCATGGACTTGATGACTTGACTCCAAAATGAGACTCCATTTGACAAAATGGACATTTCCTATAAACCAGGGTGAGTTTAGGTGATTTAAGAATATGAAGTTGCATTTTTAAGTTCATCTCATAGATTCATAGACTTTCAGAAGTGGATAGGTTTCAGGTATTATTTGGACTTGAGATCGATAACTGGGAGCTCACAGAAACCTCCACTGTCCAGGGATGGATTCAGGGGTTTCACTCAGGATGGGATAAACTATGTGGTGGCAGCAAACCATTCTCAAAGTCTCAGCAGTGGAAAGCAGCAAAGGCTTATTTCTCACTTATGCCACATGATAATCTTGGGCTGGCTGGTGACTTTATTCCTGCACCATTGTCATCCTCATTCCTGGACCTGAGGAAGAAGCCAGCCTCAGGAACATTGCTGGCCTCAGTACAGAAGGAAAAGACAGCACTTCTCTTAAGTTTTCAACTGAGAATTCTCATCCAGAACTTCTGCTCACATTCCATTGGCAGATACCCAGGTTCAACCCAGTGAAGAAGTACAGTCCTTCTGTGAGGAAGAAAACTGCGTTGGAGAACTGTTCACTGCAGGATCCATGGACCCTTGAAATTGTTTGCAAAATTATATGTGAATAGGCCTATTTCTGGAGAATAGCTTTCAGCCTATTTTGAAAAGGGTCTTTGACCACCAAGCCCCACCTTGTACCACTACCACCAAAGTTAAGAACCAATAATTCTAGTCCAAAATCCTTATTTTACAATTGGAAGAACTTGGAAATCACATCTTTAAATAACTTGCCAAAAACCAACATGACTTCCTTAAACTCGCCAAAACAACAGTTACTTGGGAGCAGAACCAGACCCTAAGACTCAATCAGGGAGAGACCACCTTCCAGGCACAGCAAAGGGCTCCAGCCTCTGCTTAACCAGCTCTCTGCGTCCAATTTAATTTGGAGAGGAAGAAAGAGGTCATGGGAAGGGGCTTTGCTTCCTGTAGGTTTCAAATCCCAAATGGAGGCTGGAAACTGGTAGAGGATCCTCCTTGGAAACTTTTGAAAAATAACTCAGTTGAAAATAATTCAATGCCAAGAAAAACGTGACCCCTTGTCCTTCTCCCCCACTGTTTGCCTTTCCCTTGAGTCCTCTTTCCTCTTGTCAGGTAACCTGCATGTCCATTGTATCCTTCCAGCTTCCTTGTGTCTCAACTGAGCTTCCTGTTGGGGCCCAACAACAGGCATTATCCTGGAAGAACTGGTTTTCCCATCTCTTTTCATAGCTCCATTTCCTTTTCGGAAGACCATGTGTTTTTCTTAATTCATTTCAACTCCCCATCCTGCTACCTCCCTTTACTATACCCATACTTTCATCTCAGGCTGCTTCTCAACCAGCAAGGCTAAGTTTTATTTCAGCCATTAAAACAAACAAAAGTTTAGAAACCTGCTCCTCTTACCCTCCAATACTAGGATGTATGAGAAAACTTGGCAGTTTACCTACATTCTCAATTCTCTCCTCGCTTTCTCTTTACTCAATTTACTATATTCTTATTTCCCGCAATTCCTATCCCTTTTGTTTTGGATTTGTGTCAGGCCATGATGGAGGAGCAGGAAAAGCAGATATTATATGAAAGAAGTTATTGAATATCATGATAAAAGGGAAATAAGAAATGAGATTAAAAGTAATATGAGAGTTAATTGTAGGAAACCTAGAATACAGGGACACCTGCCTTTAGGTTTTATGGAGCTTGAAAAATTTGGAGGCTCCCTATAAGGAAAATAATTTAAAATTGCAAATACATAGTTACACTATCACAGTAAGATTTTAATTTAAATGTGAATTCAACTACAAGTGGATATTTAGAGTTGCTCATCCTCACCCCCACCTCAATTCCCTACAGGGGAAAACTATAAGGGAGGGGATATTAGAGTGGAAACAGACAGCCTAATCAGCCAATTAAAGTAGAAATATCTTACACGTGTAAATTTTGCAAAGACACACAAATATATCAACATATTACTAGGGCCCCTCCCAAGGCCTTGGAAGGGGCTTCAAATTTCATTACCTCTGAGTATCACGCTGCTTTAGAGATGGATATAGCCGAAATAACTGAAAAATGAGTCAGATCAAGAAACCAGCAAGCAGTACCTGTAGCTCAAAAAAAAATGTTACCATTTATGTCTTAATGCCTTGGACTTTGAAGGATTTATGTGTTGATGAGAGGTAACCCAACTGAAAGGAATCTTCCATGAAAAAGTGATTTTAGGTATCACCAATATCGAGAGAAAGACAGATTTTTGGAGGCTGCGACGTGGAGCCCTTTCCGAGTCTCTCCAATCACACTGTGGTGCACTGGGATGGGAAGAGGAGGGTTAATGAGATTCTCAGTGCAGAGCCCTGGACAGCCATTAGGTGAAGTAAGAGCATGGAGGCCTCCCTTGGGGGAGGGAGGAAAAGGGAACGACAAATTCCACTCTTGGCCTGTTGGCTGAGGGCTGGCCAGGAAAACATCTTACTAATGCTTCCTCTCCACCACATATTCTGATTTGTTCTACTCTGAATCACTACATGGATCTTCCCATTCATTTGTAAGGTTAGACAAGGGGGTGCCCGCTCCCTTCCACGTAAGAGTGGTTGAGAGTGGGAAGTATCCTGGAGGTATTGTTCAGTGAAAGTGGTATAAAAAAGGAAATAAATTAGTTCCTCAAAGCCTTCAATGGAAGATATAAGAATGATATATGTGGGTTAGATATACATCAGAACCCATGATTCTTTCTAATTCATGGATTTTTTTTTCCTAAAGCTGATATCAATCTTTGATTCTTATTTAAAATAGAAGTCTGTTGGCATCTGTTCTTTAGAACTATATTTACTCTACCTGAGTAAAATGGACCTATGTTCTTATTAAACACAACAGAGTGCTTGCTCCCACGTACATGCACCTGAGCCCTTTCCCCTGCCCCACCCCTATAGCCTGGTCTGATACAAAGGGAGAATAGGTAAGTGGTCATACACCTGTGATCTGACTATCAAAGTCATGGTCACTCCACCAGCAAGCAACTCGCACACTGCACAAGCTTTATTTAGCACATGTTCCTTCATTAGCAACAAGACGTCAACTACGTTTGGAATTCCCCTCTAAGAATTTCATTAACTCATTTAAAAACAGTCTCTTTTCCCTAGGCAATGGAAAGAGATTTTTTTTTCCCCTCCAGTCTAAATATAGACACAAATGAGAAATGAAACTACAGGACTGATAACAATACTGTAGTTGATTTTTTTAAAAGACTCTATCAGCAGGAAGAACCAATGGGAGTGTCCAGTGGGGCAGGGGTGAGTGGAGGGAGAGTGTCAAAAGATCAAGGAAGTAATGTCTCTGGCAGGTCCGAAAGCCAGAGACATTACTTGACATTAATCCTGTTTGGAGATGATGACTAACTTCTAATTAAGGTCTGTTTTTATGTTGAAAGTAAATTACTCTTTTACCTTTGGAAAAATCTTTTTATGAATTAGTTAAGTCAAATAATCAGTTTCTGAATAATCTTAAAATTTGAGGTATTTGGTGACTTCTGAGAACACACAGGTAGAGAGTATATTAAAACAAAGAAACAGAAGATCTAAATCCTGGACTAAAGGTCACTTAGGACTTGGCCAGTGCATGAAGGAGGGTGTCCTCTTTCCTTTTCCTGACACAGACTTGTCTCATATGTTAGCTTGAGCTGGACATTGTATATGGCTGAGTTCTATTCATTGCAAAGACTGCCAGATAAGGGCTTTTCTAGTATTCCAGGACTGGGAACAAAATCAGGAAAGAGGAAATAAAAATAACTCCTCTATTAATAATGGAGCCCAAAACTATGAACTTTTGGGCTTTCTACCACTCATCTTGGGATGACACTGAGCAAAATGGTTGGTTCCTACTGTCCAATATGGCAACCAGATGAGAATGTGTAGATATGATTTGGGGGTGATCAGAGGCTTGTTGACCTCACAGAGAAGAGGCCCATACAGGGCCCCTTGGCAAGTGTCACAGATGGGAGTTTAGACACAAACTCTGCTACTGATTAGCTGTGACACCTGAGGCAACAACTGCATTGTTCTAGACTTTAGTTTCCTCACTTTCAGAGTAGTACTGATGAGTTAGATCAGTGGTGTCCAATCTTTTAGTTTTGCTGGGCCACACTGGAAGAAGAATTGTCTTGGACCATACATAAAATACACCAAAACTAATGACAGCTGATGGGCTTTAAAAAAAAAAAAAAAAGGTCGCAAAAAATCTCATGTTTTAAGAATATGTGTTGGGCTACATTCAAAATTGTCCTGGGCCACAGATTGGACATACCTCAGCTAGATAATTTTACAACGACCTTTCCAGCTCTAGGGATTTCACTCTAACCAAAAAGGTCCACAGATAGAAGGACATTTAATACTGGAGGTTCGTTTGAACCGTAAGACCACTGTGCTGAGATGTTATAGAAAAGAATTAAGTAGCAGAGTGAGAATTAGGAGCTATTGTTGTTGTAATTATAGCCACCCTAAGTCTTTCCTAAACCCCCAATCAGTATAAATACATAATAATGATAACTATTATTAATAGAGCCCCATTAATTGTTAGAGGAATTGAATTGAATGGATGGTTGGACCAGCCCACCTCTGAGGCTCTTTCTAACCAAAGATTTCTCATGACCCCAGGATTCTCTTTGGGAAACTGTAAACAAGTTAAGTTCTAGGGTCTTTAGGAAACAGATACCTGTCTTTACTTCTCTTTGTCTCCCCATTAAAAAAATTAGATTCTCTTGGATATTTGTATTTCCTTGGTTATCAGAGTCCTATTGGATCATGGCCCTTCTCTGATGACCTCATGTAACCTATTTACCTCTTTAAAGACCCTGTCTCCAAATACAATCACATTGGAGGTTAGGGCTTTAACACATGAACTGGGGGGTGGGTGGGGTGGGTGGGGAATGACACAATTCAATCCATATGACTACCTAACTCCCAGTCTAAAATTCCCTCCTTAACAACATGCTGTATGCCAGCAGCAAGAGTAAAAGCAAGAGTGTGTGTGAGTGTATGGAAGAGGAAATTTATTCTATTATTAAGTGATAAAAAATAAAGCAGCAAAGTTTTTGAAAAGGCTTCAAATAATTATGATGGTCTTTGGTATTCAGAGCATTTCATAAAATGTAATAAATGAAAAACAAAATGTTCTTCCTTGCTCTGATTTTAAACCCATTTCAAGGATGCCTTGAAAACCCATCTTTTAACAGCTTACAGGATTAAGAGACTTCAATATTTCTACCAGGAACTTTAGCCTGGAAGAAAGCAGTCTGATATAGGAAAATGCCTGTATCATTAGAAATTTAAAAGACTGTTAATGATGAAGCAGGATTGGATCACAAATCACAAATACCTAGCATATGTGACATCATTTCCCCTTCTTCTACCTTTTGCAGACATTACTTATCAGGACACTCACCAAATAAAGCCTCAGAATATACTTAAAATGGTACTATGTTCTGAAAAGAATTGGCATATTAGATGAAATAACAATAATAATAAAAAATCCATTGTCAATAGCTAACATTAATTGAGTCTTTACTAAATACCAAACACTGCTCTAGATTCCTTCTTGTATGAACTCATTTCTTCCGCATAATCACCCTATGAGGTAGGTACCAATAGAATTCACATATTTCAGATGAGGACATTGAAGCACAGGTACTCAATGAAGATGGGAAGGAACTTGGATTTGAACTCAGGCCATGTGGCTCCAAAGCCACGATTATCGTTATTCTGCTATACTGTTCATCCTCCTTGGGTTGGATTTATTGCATATAATTCCAGAGGCACAACCAGAGCCAATGAGGGGGATGTTGCAGAGTCAAATTGGATCAACATAAGAAAATAACTTCTTTAAGAAAATTATTCTAATGATTGGCATCATAGCCACCAGCAATATCGAGCAGCCTATCACTGGAGACATCCAAGCAGGGTTGTAGAACTACCTGTTAGAGTTGTTACATAATGAATTTCTGAATTGGATGAAGGCGGAGATGGGTTGGATCACATCATCTCAACTTTCCAATTGGCTTTAAAATTTAAGGATTCCTTCACTTAAGCAGCTCCAGCAAAACAAGAAGAACCCACAAGTGACATTCTTCTGGATTCTTTCTTTCTTTCTTTCTTTTTTTTTGGGGGGGAGGGGTCATCTCCCTTAACCTTCAGCATTGTCAAGCAGAAAGAATGTCCAGGATTTGAATAAATCACACTATATTTTAAAAATAGACACTCAATAGACAGTATATAAAACTCACACAGAGCCAAAATACAAAGAACGGTCTTGAAAAGATTGAATTCTATACAACTATTGTCCTTTAATTGTCTGAGTGGGCTTATTCCACTGCTTATCATCACATTCCGAGAAAGGGAAAAAAGTCATAGCAACAATAAAAGATAGGTAAGCTTGCTTGTTGTTAATGAAGTTGATTGACAATGTCTTCAAATGTTAGCTCTCTCTTTATCTCTTCCCAAGAATGGTATGCTTTACAAGGCAAGCATCCTTTTGTGGAATGTGACCTTGGCCATTCCTAGCAGCAGCAGAGAAAAATGCCATCCCTATGAGGTTACACCATTTACCAATGAGGAAGAGAATTAATGACGGGTGCCAAATCATTGGAGATGAAAATTCACATATGTCAAATACTGCAGAATCTTCTAATACTTTATGTGTCAGTTCTTTCAAGATTTTAATCTGAAAGACTCTTTTATGCTTCTGAGAGTCACTCTAAGCCAGGTGTGAATGGACTATGTCATTTTTGCACAGCTCCTGAGATCTCTATTTTAAGACATAGCCTGACCCTTCCCTTGGCCTAGCTCCCATTCAGACTACAGATTTACCTCCTGAAACTTAAAGAAAACCCACAGAGAAGTCCCTTCTTACTGACAAGCCAGTGTGCTTCAGAACACTGGCCACTGGGATCAGCTTTAGTCCAAATTCTACTACTAAAACAAGATGTATGACCTTGGACAAATCATTTATGATCTTAACCTCTCAGTTTTTCATCTATAAATTCAATGCAGTCTCAACCAAAATCACAGCAAGTTATTTTGTGGATATTAGCAAATTGATTCAAAAGTTTATATAAAGAAGCAAAAAGACCCAGAATAGCCAACAGAATACTGAAGAAGAATAAACTTGGAATATTGACACTAGCTACCTTTAAGACTTAATATAAAGCTACAGCAATTAAGACAGTGTGGTATTGGCAAAAGACTAGATAAATAGATCAATGGAACAAAATAGAGAGCCTAGAAACAGACCCACATAAATATAGTTTGACGAGGGAACAAAGGTGATACAACGGAGCACAGATTGTCTCTTTAACGAATGGTGCTGGAACAACTAAACATGAGCAAAAAAAAAAAAGAATACCTAGGCACAGAATTTATGCCCTTCACAAAAAGTAACTCAAAGTGGATCACAGACCTAAATGTAAAGCACAAAACTATAAAAATCTTAGAAGATACAATAGGAGAAAACTTAGGTGACATTGGGTATGGTGATACCTTTTTAGATACACCATCATAGGCCTGATCCATGAAATAATTGATAAGCTAGACTCCACTAAAATGAAAAACTTCTGCTCTGCAAAAGACAATGTCAAGAAGACAAGAAGCAAGCTCCAGACTGGGAGGGAATATTTGCAAAAACACTTCTGATATAGGACTATTATTCAAAATATACAAAGAACTCTTAAAACTCAATAATAAGAAATGAAACCATTTGATAAAAAAAAAATGGGCTGGAGATGCTGACAGACACCTCCCCAAAGAAGATATCTAGATGGAAAATAAACCTATAAAGAGATGTTCCACATCAAAAGTCATCAAGGAAATGCAAATTAAAACAACAATGAGATACCACTATAAATCTATTAGAACGGCCAAACTCCAGAACACTGACAACTCCGAATGCTGGCGAGGGTGTGAAATAACAAGGTCTCTCATTCATTACTGGTGGCAATGCAAAACAGTGCGGCCCCTTTGGAAGACATTTTGGCAGTTTCTCACAAAATTAATACTCTAACCACACAATCTAGCCACCAGGTTCCTTCATATTTACCCTGACGAGTTAACAACTTATGTTCATATATAAATCTGCACAAAGATGTTTATAGCTTTATTCATAATTGCCCAAACTTGGAAGAAATCCTTCAGTAAATGAATGAATGAAGAAACTGGTTTACATAGAAAATAGAACATTATTCAGCACTAAAAAGAAATGAGATATCAAATCATAAAAATACGTGAAGAAAATGTAAGTGTATATTACTAAGTGAAAGAAGCCATCTGAAAAAGCTGTGCACTGTGTGATTCCAACTATATGACAATCTGGAAGGGCAAAACTTGGGCGACACTTTAAAGATCAGTGGTTTCCAGGGGTTGAGGGTGGGAAGAGAGATGAATAAACAGGGCACAAAGGATTTTTAGCACAGTGACAATAGTCTGTATAGTACTATAGTGATGGATGGATGTTATTATACATTTACCCTAGCCCATAGAATATGCAACACTAAGAGTGAACCATAATATAAACTACTGAGTTTGGATGATTATGATGGATCGATGGAGATTCATCAAATGTACCACTATGATGGGGTAATAGTATTAAGAGAGGAGTCCACACAGATGTGGGGACAGAAGACATGTAGAAATCTCTGTGCCTACTACTTACTTTTGTTATGAACGTAATTTGTTCTAAAGAACAGAAAGTCTTTTATAGTATATTATAATGCTCTTCAGAGCCTTACCAAACTTGTTCCTTTTTAAAAGCCATTAGCTGACCACTGCTCACCCCTGAGATAGTCACTGTGATAAGGTATCAATCTTGAGGTCATAAAATGCTTGGAAGCAGTTACATAAAGTCTAAAGAGCGACTCAGGATAAGGCCAGCATGAGGCCAGGATGCAGCTGCAAGAAGCAGCAATTATCAGGTCTTACAGTTTTATTCATTCAGCTCAAATGTCCTTTACTTGGATTGATTTACTGAAAGTTTATTCAAATAAGCAACTTGGATGATAATGGAAACCAAGGTTGATTTCCCTGGGTGGAGCCTCTTTCCCATCAGTATTTTTAGATGGGTGAAATTTGTATCCAGTAAGTTTCAGAAGTGCTGCTTACTGAATGCTCCCTCTTGAAAATTAATCTTGCTAGAACAGTTGAAAAATTTTTATAATTTCAATTAATCTACTCGTTCCCAAATATATATGACTATAGCTCTCTTATTCCTTGTTAATGTTCTCTATATGTAGGTTCTACACATAATATTATGGGAATATTGTGCTAAGGACACTGTGGAATAACTGATACCCATATGCTAAACTTTCTAGTTTTGATTCCATACTCCAAACCTGAAGACTAATCCCAAACCCCTTAGCCTGGCTTTTTAAAGTCCTCCAAATAGTTCCCCGATCTGTTTTCGCGTCCTCATTCCCCATTACTCTTACACATGAATTTTCTACTCCAACAGAACTCTCCTATTCTTTGTTCCTTAAATAGTGTCTTCATTTCTGCCTCCCTAATTGTGTACATATTCTTTAGGAGGGTCTTGAATTTCATTAGGCCTGGGGGAAATGTCAGAAGTGCTTAATTCGCCGTTTCATAAATATTTATTGAGTGTTTGCTTTAACACTGTGACTCCCAGAATGCTTTGTTGCAAAACAGAAATAGGCTCTAACTAATTTAAGAGAAGAATTTTTTGAAAGGACATTGGGTAACTCAAACCATTTCTAGGGGGTCCAGAGAATAAGGCTTGAAGACTGTAGGCAGGAGCAGTTCTGTAAATCCCACTGCAGGATTCGCCCAGGAAAAGCAGTGCAGTCACCACCCTGTGCCTGGATGTGTGGCTTGCTCAGCCAGCACTGGCAGCACTGGGCTTTGGATGCTGATGGCAAACCCTGATCCTGCTGCCATTGTACCCAACGCTCAGCACTACCATGGATTCTATAGCTTCTCAAGGAAAAGCTCTTCTGTAGTCAGATGGGAGGGTGCAGCCTGAGCCTGGGCAGCAAGGGGAGCTCTCATGCAGCCTGGGCATCTATCCCCCATGCTGGGATTCGCCCCTTTCCACATCACCCCACTGCCCGCCCCCCAAACACTCACTCTTTCTTTCCTGCCCCCAACACATCCCTGAGAAATATATAAAATGTGATAATGAAGTAATGCAGAACGTTCTAACAAGTACCAAGAATATAGGCTTTGGACCTAGATTTCCAGGTTTGGAAATTCTAATTCTGCAGTTTGCTTGCTCTGTGACCTTAGACACATTCCTTAATTTTTCAATGCCTCTGTTTCTACATCTGGAAAACCGGATAACAATAGTACCTACCATACAGGGCTATTGTAAAGATTAAATAAACTAATACATATAAAGCATTTAGAACACAACCCTGCACTTAGTTGCTATTCATATTTATAACGTTAGCTAATATTATTATCACTATTCTTTTCATACATATAAATGAATATAGTTGTATTTGAAATATCAAAAAAAAAGAGGAAAAAATTGTGCACATGTGTGCCAGGTGCTATGTATAAATATGATTCTCTTGAGCCCTTACCTCAATCTCAAACTTAGTAATTATCCTGAATGATGTCCATTAAGTCAAGTCACATGTCCAAGAGAGGAAAAAGCAGGGAGCTGGGACTCAAACCCAGGTCCTCTGCCCCCAGAGCCTCCTCAATGCCATGCTGTTCCTGCCCTGGGAAGCTGCCACCATTAATCAGAATATTCTAAATTCCTCCTCAGGAATTTCCTCCATAACTCGATGACCTTGACTAGAGTTTCCTCAGCACTGGAAAAACTTCTTCTGAAAAATAGGTTATCAGAAAATTTCAAAAGCCATCTATTGTCAAGGTGAATAATCCAACTGGGTTTTAGGCTAAAAATAAGGTGTGATTAATGTTCTTAGGTGGCTGACAAACTGACTCCGGAGACAATCCCCAGGAAGTTTTAAAATGTTTCTGAAAAATTCAGGATCACAGAAAAACTGCATTTCCCATCCCTCATTTGGTTACTTCGGTTCTGCTACGCTCTCACAGATGGGGTCTTTAAACAGCTAGATTGGAACTTCTCATACGTACAAGATCGTTAAGACTATCTTAACGTAACTGTGAGGAAGTTTTGTGGTCCACCTTCCCACAGCAGTGTCCTCCTCTGTGGTTTCTGACAATTTTTGTGACCACAGGCTATGCAAGGCCCACGACCATTGTGGGGGTCAGTACAATAGGGTCTGAAGAAGTACAACATTCGACTCGATACTTTCTCATCTCCCCATAACAGCCTGTTTCACTGGGAGGAAACAGCTAGTCCAAGCGACCAGAGGCAAGGAGGGCTCCTGTCTCCAGATTTGCCTTCAGTGCAGTGTTCCAACCACTCAGCCCCGAGCGCCTGCATGCTGGTCCCTTTAAAGCAGCCTAGATTCAGAGGCAGAGCAGTGCAGACAGGGGTATAATTAAAGGATTATTGAAGCTGTTCGGGGCAGTGCCAGACCTTACGGCCCACTTGCTCCTGGCTTTAGCAACAAGTAAGATACCAGGAGATCATCCCCTTTCTGGAAATGGTTTACTCAGAGGCCTGTACCCCAATGAGATGGATCCCTTTGCCACCTGCTTCAGCCTCTAGGGCCTCTGCTTTGGAGGCTCTGTCCCCACATGCCACTGCTACAGAAGTAGATGTCTTGGGAAAGCTACTAGTTGTCTTCATGCCCTTGATAGGGTAGGACACGTTAACTGAAGTCCAGCCAATTGGCAGCTTAAACAGGGAACATTTCCCTTCTTGGGTTCCTCTTTACCTTATATCTGATCTACCCTAGATGAACTAACCTACAGAGAAACAGGGAGAGAGGAGTGTCAGGGGGAAGGATGGAGAAAAATGGTAGCGAGTCTGTACCTTAATTGAAAAAATTCACAATTGCTCCAACGGGAAAAACTACATGTAGACAAGAGCACATGTTTTTAAAAAATGAGCTGATACAAAGCACATTGTTACATTTGTTTTCTATTCACTTGACTTCCAGATTCTTGACTTGTTCCATTCTGCTGGTTCTTTTTACGTTATGCCAGCTAGTAAAAAGAAGGGCTTTGAAGTCCTGTTAATATGTGACTCTAGAAAAATCTAAGGTAGGGAGAAAAATTCAACTCCTCCACCACACCGGGGACCTTGGCTCTCTAAGGAGACATTGTTTTAACACCAAGAACAAGCCACAGATGACCAAGATTAGGTTTCACTCTTTGCCTCCCAAATCCTGATCCCTAGTCCATTCAAGCTAATTTTTCTTGATCTCCTTCCTGTATAGTCTGGGGCTTGCACTGAAGATGGAGGAAGAGTCCAGAGACGGGTCACAGGAAAGAAGGAGACTCATCTCATGAAGCTGCCAGAAAGAAATTCATGCTGGTAATAGCACGTATGAAACAAACTTGTTCCTACATGCAGAATAATCATCTGTAGGAAAGTTCTTGTAAAGATGATGACATTTAAAGGTTGGCATCTCAGCAGTTTTACTTTTGATTTTGGAAACTCGCCCAGTGTAACCAAGTCATCCACAATCTGGCTTGCTTGCCATTTTAATTATTTGGAGGGTGGGGACCCTTCGCCTCTCAGTCATTGGTAGCAGGAGCTTACTTTCGGACCTAAAATCAGCAAACTGGAAGGATCTCAGAATCTGTGATTAAACAACAGCACACACTTTGTGACGCAGTGACCTTATTTATCCTTCAAATCCTAGCCTACGGCAGATCACGTTTGACAAATTTCAAACCTCTTAAAATGAAGTCTGAAACAGAAATTCAATAGACTTTTAATCACATTTGCCCCAGAGGTAACAACGAGTGTTGCTCTGCTCTTCACAGGGCTGCAGTTAAAGCTGGATTCTCATCACACTCAGTCACTCAGGCCTCTGGGTGGAGGCCGGCCTGCAGTTCAGGTCTCCTCTCTCACTCAGCCCTGGGGAGTGGGCTGAGGGCAGAAGCAAATGTGACTGGAGTTCTAGAACTGCAGTCTCAGTAGAGAAATAGAGCCCTTTTGTTGTGGATGATGAAAGTGGGGTGAGGGAAGCCCAGGGACCCAGAACAGGTGGAGAGGGAGAAGTCAGGAGGACTGGGAGGAGACAGTGTGAGGGCCACTGAAGGTTTCCTCTGCTCCAGAAGAGATAAAACTGAAACAGCAGCAATGCACGTTGCTCCCTGAGGGCAGACAGGCATCGCACATCTGGGTTTGGGGAGTGACATTGCCATTGAAAAGAGAAGCCCAGTCTAGAAACAGAGTTTGACCTCTGGCTCCAAATATTGACACCACAGGCAGAGATTGCAGATCATATCAGCCTTCTTGCTGATGACAAAGGAGGATTTTAAATTTTTAATGACACCTTTAAAAAAATTCTATTTTCTAAAATTGTCCGGCAGTCTTGGCACCAAAAATTTGAGAAACATTCCTTTTATTTTCCCTCACCAGCCAGCAGATGTTAGAGAAAGCACCCACCCAGCTTGAGGGTACTGTGTGTGTGTGTATGAAAAGGCTCAAACCCAAGACTGAGTCTTGTTTCTACTACACACTCACCCCCTTGGGCAAACTGACCACGTGGGAATAAGGACTTAGACAGAGCTGGCTCCACAGACGCTTTGGAGCAGGACTGATGTCAGCAGCATGTACTTTGGTCATGTTAGTAATTGCTCATGGCCGGTGTCTGTTCTCATTGGTTAGGGTCATAGCAGCACCTGTGGCTAAATATTTTTTATATCATCCCTCATGGAGAATCTGTTATAAAAACCAGGATATGTTATTAAATTTTGTCCGTTCCATGCATAAGTGGTCATAGTCACATATTTGAAAGTCGATGCTTAGATATAGAAAAACCTTTTTTATAGAAAGACCAAAACTAATTAGTGTGTGCCACTGGACAATAGTAACTGGTTTAAGAAAAATTAAATTATACTTACTCACTTCTGCCTTTTGGGAACTGAAATGGATACCCTGATGGTATGATAGTATTTTGAAGTGTCAACTTGACTACTCTATCATTGCCAGTTATTCAATAAAAAACACTAATATCCATGTCACTGTGAAGGTATTTTTGTAGTTGTGATTAAAAGTTAGAATCAATTGACTTTAAGTAAGGTAGATTAATCTAGATCAAGCTTGTCCAATCTGCAGCCCGAGGGCCACATGCAGCCCAAGATGGCTTTGAATGTGGCCCAACACAAATTTGTAAACTTTTTAAAAACATTACAAAAATTATGCATGGACCTTTTTTTAGCTCACCAGGTATCATTGGTGTTAGTGTATTTTATGTGTGGCCCAAGACAATTCTTCTTCTTCCAATGTGGCCCGGGGAAGCCAAAAGGTTGGACACCCCTGATCCAGATAATCTGAGTGGTCCTGATCTAATAAGTTGAAAGGCCTTCAGATTAGAACTTAGAGACTTCCCTAAGGAAGAAATTCGGCCTGCGAAGAACAGCTTCAGCCCATGCCTTAGAGTTCCAGACTGTCTTTTCTGAGGTCTGCTGTATAGATTTCAGACTTGCCTAGCTTGCCCCCATAACTGTGTAAGCTAATTCCTCACAGTAAATTTTACTGATTCTGCTTCTCTAGCTGAACCCTGACTGACTCAGATACACCACCTGGATAGGCTGACTAGATGTACCATTTTAAACTGGACAAAAAACAGCACTGACCTGTTTAAAATGGTACCTATGGTCAGCCTACTGACACAATGAATTTAGCCCAGTGAGACTAGGCTGATCAGTACCATTGTTTTCTGTCCCATTTAAAATGGTACCTCTGAGCAGGGAGGAGGACAAGATGGCGACTGGAGAGGAGGTCCCTAAAGCCTCTCCCAGAAAACACAATTGAACGGCCACCCAGGAGCCAAGAAAGAGGACCCTAGGTGACAAAAAACGGCAGCTGAGACATCCACACATCGCAAGTAAACACCTAAGGTTTGGAGAGAAAGGGGCGAGCGGGAGAGAGGGGACGGAGCAGAGATGGATCGCAACAGGGCCCGATCGCGGCTGACTGCAGTGTATGGGAGGGGAGAAGCCAAGAGGTGACAAGAGGAAAAGCCCTAGCAAAGCGGCAGGACAGTGGGAGTCATTGGGGAGCTGGGCTGGGGAGCTGGAATTTGGAGCGGCGAGTTGGGGACAGACCTTGGGAGCCGGCCTCTGGAACTCTTGAGTGGTAGCAGGGCTGAGCGAGGACTCTGAACAGCAGAGACGACATCTTGGCTCTAGGCTCCCTTGGGACCCACAGCGCATGTGCGCGCGGCTCCTACACAGGGCTGTGATCCTGGTCCGGCCGCTGTGGGGGCGAGCCGGCTGCTGCACAGCAGTGCACAGTCCCTACACAGACGCGGCTGCGGCTCCCTTTCTGGCCCTGCTGCGGAGGTGGACCGGCTACCCGTGTGGCGTGCGCAGCTCCTGCACAGGGCTGCGGCTCCCATTCCAGGCCCGCTGCAGAGGCGGGCCAGCTGCCTTCCTACTGCGGGGTCAGACCCACAGCTTTGGACTTGTGTGCACTCCTGCTCGTGTGCCCCTGGGTCCTAAAAGCAGTGCGAGCCTGCAGAATCTGCCCCAACATTTGGCCATGAAAGCAGGCCCAGGAAGAAAGGCAGATTTGATAGCATTCGCCCCAGACAGCAGGAACAGCCTTGGCCTGCATCACACAGCTTCCCCAGCATAGGGCAGAAGGTGGAGCTGCCCCAGTGTGCCTTTTCTTGGCTTCTCCCCTTTCCTACAACCTTCCCAACCAACTAACTACAGGAAGTAGAGGGACCATGATAGATGCGCACCACCTCCAAACATAGCAGAAATAAGAAATAAGCAACCCCTCTCTCTCCCAAAACTTGCCCCCCACCCCCCGCCCAGTACCACCTCATGTCTGCCCTACAGCAGGACACCAATCTGGGCTCCTGGCACTACTGAATATAACGCCCTCATGTCAAAGAGGAAGAACCCAGCAGACAGGATGAATTCCTTAAAAACTAAAACTCCTCAGAAAGAACAGGACATTTATCAAGACAGCTACTTAGAAGTTTCCGAATTGACAGAGAATTTAAAGTAGCCATTCTAAAGACTGTGAAAGAAATGAAAACATACTGGCAGAGCACCATGGCTGACATAAACAACATAAAAAATGACATGAATGACATAAAAAAGGAACTCCATGAACAAAAGGAACAATTTAACAAAGAAATTCAAAACATAAGGAAGATTGAGATGGAAATGCGAGAGATAAATAATACAATAAAAGAAGTGAGAAACGAAATAACTGCCATAGGAAATAGGGCCAACCAGATGGAGGAAAGAATTAGTGATATCGAAGATCAGAACATGGAAACAGCTAAGAAAGAGGAAGAGAGGGACTATAGAACCAAAAGGATTGAAAGAACTCTACAGGAACTATCTGACTCCATGAGACAAAACAACATCAGGATAATAGGAATAGAAGAAGGAGCAGAGCATTCTACAGAGAGCATACTCAAACAAATAGTAGATGAGAACTTTCCAAACCTATGGAAAGATCTGGAACCCCAAGTTCAAGAAGAAAACAGGTCCCCTAGATACCTGGACCCTAACAGATCTTCTCCAAGACACATGGTACTAAAGATGTCCAAAACTAAAGACAAAGAGACAATTCTCAAGGCAGCCAGGG
>PVJL010000485.1:386601-406502 GCA_004026885.1 Lyroderma lyra | reverse complement strand
CAGCCAAGAATAAATTATCCAGCAAAATTATCTTTCAGATATGAAGGTGGAATAAAGACCTTCTCAGACACACAGAAGCTGAGGGAATTTGCCAGCACAAGGCCAGCACTCCAAGAAATACTGAAGGAGGCTCTTCGACCTGAAACAAAACATCAGGAAAAATGGAATAAAGTTGAGGCAACAAGAAAGAAACAAAAATAAAACAAAAACAAACATAGAAATAAGGAATGGCCACATGAAATCCTCACATATCGATCATCACTCTAAATGTTAATGGACTGACCTCACCAATAAAAACACACAGAGTAGCAGACTGGATTAAAAAACAGAACCCATCCATATGCTGTCTCCAAGAAACACACCTCAGCCATAAGGACAAACACAGACTCAGAGTGAAAGGATGGGAAACAATACTTCAAGCAAATGCTAACCAGAGAAAAGCAGGAGTTGCCATCCTGATATCTAATGAAATAAACTTCAGGTTAAAAAAGATAGTAAAAGACAAGGATGGACATTACATAATGATAAAAGGCACAATACAACAACAAGAAGACTTGACACTAATTAATATATATGCTCCCAACCAGGATGCACCAAAATATACAAAGAAACTACTAACAGAGTTGAAAGGAGAAACGGATGAACACACAATCATTGTGGGAGACTTAAACACCCGGCTAACAGCCATGGACAGATCATCCAAACAGAAAATAAATAAGGAAGCATCAACTCTAAATGACACATTACAGCACTTGGACATAATAGACATTTACAGGACACTTCATCCAGCGAAAAGAGACTATTCCTTCTTTTCTAGTGCACGTGGAACATTCTCAAGGATAGACCACATGCTGGGACACAAAATTAGTCTCAGCAAATTCAAGAAGGTCGAAATCATACCAAGTGTATTCTCAGACCAGAAAGCTTTGAAATTGGAGATCAACTGTAAAAGGAAAGCAGAAAGAAACACATATACATGGAGATTAAACAACAGCTTATTTAAAAAGGACTGGATAAAAGAACAAATAAAAGATGAGATTAAAAAATATATAGAAACTAATGACAATGAAAATACAACGTATCAGAATTATTGGGACACAGCAAAAGCGGTAGTAAGAGGGAAATTAATATCACTACAGGCCTATCTTAAGAAACAAGAAAAATCACAAGTAAACATCTTAACATCCCATCTTAAAGAACTAGAAAAAGAAGAGCAGACAAAACCCAAGATCAGCAGAAGGAAAGAAATAATAAAAATTAAAGCAGAGCTAAACCAATTAGAGAACAGTAGGACAATAGAAAAAATTAATATTACCAAGAGCTGGTTCTTTAAGAAAGTCAACAAAATTGACAAACCCCTGGCTAGACTAATCAAAGGATGAAAGGAAAGGACACAAATATCCAAAATTAGAAATGAAAGGGGAGAAATTACCACTGATACCACAGAAATATGAAGGATTATAAGAAAATATTATGAAGAACTTTATGCCACTAAATTTAACAACCTAGAAAAAAGGGACAAGTTTCTAGAAACTTATAGCTTACCTAGACTGAACCAAGAAGAACTGGATAATCTAAATAGACCAATTGATAGTGAAGAGATTAAAATTACTATCCATAATCTCCCTAAAGGCAAAAGCCCTGGACCAGACAGTTTCACCAATGAGTTTTACCGAGCATTCAAAGAAGAATTAACACCAATCCTCCTCAGACTCTTCCAAAAAATTCAAGAGGAAGCAATACTTCCTAACTCGTTCTATGAGGCCAACATTACTATAATACCAAAGCTTGGCAAAGACAATACAAAGAAAGAAAACTATAGACCAATATCTCTGATGAACACAGATGCAAAAATTCTAAACAAAATATTAGCAAATGGAATACAACAATGCATCAAAAAGATCATATATCAAGATCAAGTGGGATTCATCCCAGGAGCACAAGGATGGTTCAACATACGAAAATCAAAATCAGTCAATGTGATACACCACATAAACAAAATCAAAGATAAAGACCATATGGTCATTTCAATTGATGCAGAAAAACCTTGCGACAAGATACAGCATCCATTTATGATCAAAACGCTAAATAAAATAGGTACAGAAGGAAAGTATCTCAACATAATAAAAGCCATATATGACAAGCCCTCAGCTAACATCATACTGAATGGGGAAAAGCTGAAGCCTATTCCCCTAAAATCAGGAACAAGACAGGGATGCCCCCTGTCACCACTACTATTTAATATACTACTGGAAGTTCTAGCCACAGCAATCAGGCAAGCGAAAGGAATAAAAGGTATCCAAATTGGGAAAGAAGAGCTCAAATTGTCACTATTTGCAGATGCCAAGATCCTTTCTATAAAAAATGCCAAAGATTCCACCAGGAAACTATTAGAAACAATAAATGATTATAGTACAGTCACAGGATACAAAATCAATGTAAAAAAATCAACAGCATTCCTATATACAAACAACAAATCCACAGCAAAAGAAATGAGAGTCAATTCCTTTTGCTATCACAATAAAAAGAATGAAATACCTGGGAATTAACTTAACAAAGAGCGTGACAGACTTATACATGGAAAACTGTAAGACACTTTTGAAAGACATTGAAACAGACTTTAAGAGGTGGAAAAACATCCCCTGTTCAGGGATAGGAAGACTTAACATTGTTAAAATGGCCATTCTGCCCAAAGCAATCTACAGATTTAATGCAATACCCATTAAAATCCCACAATCATACTTTCATGAAATAGATAAAAGAATTAGTAAATTTATATGGAACCATAAAAGACCTCGAATTGCCAAAGCAATACTTCATAAAAAGAATAAGGCTGGTGGCATTACATTCCTTGACTTCAATTTATATTACAAAGCATCAATAGTCAAAACAGCTTGGTACTGGCAGAAGAACAGATATATAGACCAATGGAATAGAACTGAAAATCCAGAAATAAACCCACAAATTTATGGACAAATAATTTTCGATAAAGGAGCAAAAAACATACAACGGGGAAAAGACAGCCTCTTTAGTAGGTGGTGCTGGGAAAACTAGAAAAACATATGCAAAAGAATGAACTTGAGCTGTGAACTCTCTCCATATACAAAAATTAACTCAAAATGGATTAAAGACCTTCATAGCAGACCTGCAACAATAAACTGTATAGAAGAAAACATTGGTACTAAACTTACAGACCTAGTACTCAAAAAGGACTTCATGAACCTGACCTCAAAGGCAACGGAAGTAAAAACACAAATAAATGAATGGGATTATATCAAACTAAAAAGCTAATGCGCAGCAAAAGAAACCATCAACAAGGCAAAGAGACAGCCAACTGAATGGGAGAAAATATTTGCAAATAACGCATCAGATAAGGGTCTAATATCTAAAATATATAAAGAACTAATAAGACTTAACAACAAAAAAACAACCCAATTGAAAAGTAGGCAGAGGAACTAAACAGTCACTTCTCCCATGAAGAAATACAAATGGCCAGCAGACATATGAAAAAATGCTCATCCTCATTAGCTATCAGGGAAATGCAAATCAAAACCACAATGAGATACCCCCTCACACCTGTTAGAATGGCTGTTATCAACAAGACAAGGAATAACAAGTGCTGGAGAGGATGTGGAGAAAAAGGAACTCTGGTACACTGCTGGTGGGAGTGCAAACTGGTACAACCACTGTGGAAGGCAGTGTGGGGGTTCCTCAGAAAATTGGGAATGGAATTACCATTTGACCCAGCAATCCCCCTTCTGGGGATCTACCCAAAAGACTTGAAAACCTTTGTCCGCAAAGACTTACATAAGTTCATCACCCCAATGTTCATCGCAGAGCTGTTCACAGTGGCCAAAACAAGGGAACAACCAAATTGCCCTGCGACAGACGACTGGATAAAGAAGCAGTGGTACATATACACAATGGAATATTATTTGCAACAAAATGGATGGACCTGGAGACCATCATGCTTAGTGAAATAAGCCAGACAGAAAAAACAAGGAACTGTATGACTTCACTCATATGCAGAATATAAAACTGAAAACAACAAAGAGAAAAGGAACGAACAAAGAAACAAACACCCCATGGACACAATCAATAGTTCAATGTTTATTTGGGAACAAGTAGGTTAGGGAGGGGAGAAAGGGGAGGGGGTGGGAGAGGAGGGAGTGGAAGCTGAATATAAGGTGATGGAAAGAGAACTCACACTGGGTGGTGAACTTATTATACAACAGACTGACAATGCACTGTAGAATTGTATGCCTGAAGCCTATGTAATCCTTGCTAACAGATGTCACCCCAATAAGTCTAACAATAAAAATGAATTTAGAAACAAAAATCTAAAAAGAGTGAAAAAGAGAGATGACCGGAAGCATTTAACGAAGTAATGGTATATATTCACATACACACATATAATTCCATAATAATCTTTATAACTGATTTATAAGTTTCAAGGAAACCAATAAAAATGGAAGCAAATTTATATAGAGCAATACTCTTGCAAATCAATATGTTTACAGATATGAAAAAACACTGTTTAAACAGTTAGTAATCATATCAATCACGTTTGTGAGGTTACAGTTCATGTTTTGCTTATCTTTGTTTTCAGCCCCAAGAGTAACGCCTTGCTCTTAATTTTCAAAATAGATGTATAATTATCTAAACATTCTCCTAAATCAGCAGTATAGATGAATGGTTATCCTTATTAAAGGATCAACTTTATTTTAGTTTGTGCCAAGATTATGGAAATGGTCTTATTGCTTACTTCAATAATATCAACTTAACAAATAATGTAACCCCAATAATTATATAAATAATGCATGCCTTCTTGCATGAGCTTCTTTTTGCTAGGAACTAAAGATATAGAAATAAGTAACTTATGGTTCATGATTAAGCATAACTTACTTGCATAAATCAATAAAATGTATAAATATATGATTTCCGCATGTGAGCACACAGTGAACATTACCAAAGCCAGCATTGGTGAGGGGGTAGTTATAAGGGTTTAGGAATTTTTCTTGATAAGGTAACACCTAATCCAAATCTTAAAGAGTAGTTAGAGATTCACAAATTAGAAGACTCAGTATTATTATGGTGTTAATTTTTCCTAAATAAATCAGAATAAAGTTCAGATGCCTATTGATTATCATCAAAGGGCTAAAGCAATAATGAAAGAAAAAAAATTTTAAATATAAATTTAAATAGTCTCAGAAAAACTCAGGTAAGTGTATGGAGAAGAACAAAAACAAAAACTTTGACCCATACCTCACACCACACACAAAAAAACTTCATTTTAAGCAGATCATAGACACAAATATAAAAGCAAAACCATAAAGCTTTCCAGAGAAAATACAGGAGCATAGAATTCATAAAAAACATGGAAGTGTTCCTTCCTTTTCAATTTTTTGGAACAGTTTGAGAATAATAGGTAATAATTCTTCTAATGTTTGGTAGCATTTACCCATGATGCCATCTGGTCCTGGGATTTTGTTTGTTGGGAGTTTTTTGATTACTGCTTCAATTTCAATGCTATAATAGTAATTAGTTGGTTCAGATTCTCTGTGTGAAGTGTTATTTGTAGTCTATCCTCTTTCATTTTTATTTTATTTGTGTTCTCTATTCTGCTTCATTAGTCTTACTAGAGGCTTTTCAATTTTATCGATTTTTTCAAAGAATGGGTAGTTTCATTAATAATTTCTATTGTTTTTCTATTTTCTACTTCATTTAATTCCACTTTTCTCTTTATTATTTCCTTCCTTCTTCTGGCTTACAGTTTTGCTTGTTCTCTTCTAGTTTCTTGAGGTATAAATTTAGTTGGTTATTTGCAATTTACCCTGTTTCTTGAGGAGGCCTGTATAGCTATAAACTTGCCTCTTATAATTGCTTTTGCTGCATCCCATCAACTTTGAAAGGTAGTGTTTTCATTTTCATCTATCTCAAGATAGCTTCTGATTTCCTTTTCGATTTCCTCTTTGATCCATTGATTATTTAGAATCATGTTGTTTACTCTCCATGTATTTTTTATTTTTCCAGTTTTTTTCCTATACTTGATTTCTAGTTTATGCCATTGTTGTCAACTAGAGGGTATTGTGCTGAGTTAAATAAGTCAGGAGAGAAAGACAAATACCAGATAGTTTCATTTATACATGGAATCTAAACAAACAAACAAACAAAACAAAAACAGATTCATGAAAACAGAGTCCAAAGGGATGGTTACCAGAAGGGAAGGGCTAGGGGAATGGATGAAAGAGAGAAGGGGAATATAGTCAACAATATTGTGGTAAGTTTACATGGTGACAAGTGATTACTAGTATTAGTGGGTGATCACATTGTAAGGTATAAAAATGTTGAATCACAATATTATACATTGGAAACTAATATAACCAATATAACATTATGTACCAGCTTTCCTTAACTTTAAAACAAAGTTAATTTTTAAAAAGGGAGAATAAAAAGAAAAGCAAATATGCATAATTTGGACTTCATCAAAATTGAAACTGTCTTCCTATGAACAGAAACAAAATAAAAAGGCAAATCACACACTGGGAGGAAATATTTGCAATACATATATATCTGAACAAAAAACATATTTAGAGTATGTAAACTGCTCCTCATGGTAAATAACAGAAAAAAATAAGAATGGGCAAAATTTTTCAGAACTTCTAAAGAAAAGATAAATGATTAACTAACTAGTATAAGAGAAGTGCTCTACATTTTAGTTTTGAGGGAAATGTAAATTAAAATGGCAATGAGATAAAAATAAATGCCCTCTGCAATGGTTAGAAAAATAAAATGACTGACACCACCAAATGTTGGTGAAAATGTGGAGCCAATTGAACTCTCATTGATTGATGTAAAAGTATAAAATGGTTCAACCAGTTGAAAACTGAAAGTTTCTTATAAATTTAAATATAAATTATTATATGATCCAGTTATTCCATTCTTAGGTAATTTTCTAAGATAAATGAAAACATATACACAAGGGAAAAAAAAAGAAAAACTCCTTCTAGAATGTTTAAGTAGCAGCTTTATTCATAGTATCCACAAATTGAAAACAACCCAAATGTACATCTACAAGATAATGGATAATTAAATTGTGATATATTCATACAATGAAACATTAACCCCATGGTGTAGTAGTAGTAGTAGTAGTAGTAGTAGTAGTAAACTAGTACTATCTGTTATCTTCTTTAGTAAATCTCAAAAGCATGTTCAATAAGAAAGGTAGATACAGAAGAGTACCTACCCTGGGATTCCATTTACATAAAGTTGAAGAACAGAGAAAATTAATCTATGGTTATGGAAGTGAAAAGAATTCTTACTTATGAGGTATGTAAATTGAATTAAAAGTGGATGTGAAGGAAATTTATGAAAAAAAATTAGTTATATCTTGTTAATTGTTATACCAAGGTATACACATTTGTCAATGGTTATTGAATTATACACCATATGTACATGGTCCTTTCATAATAAAAAAATACTGGCACTTGAGCCACTCTCATTGCTTGAGCCCGCTCCTACCTCTTTAGAGTGTACTTTCTCTTCAATAAACTATCTCTTTGATTCACCACTAAAAAAAAAAAAATACTAAAAACATTCTCTCTAGTTTGGCATTGATCTCATGGGACTAGCCTGAATCCAGACTGCATGCACAGAGCAGAAAACAAGATTACTAGTGAACTCAAAGAGATATCAACAGAAAATATCCAGACTAAAGTACCCGGAGAAAAATAAATGCAAGAAAAGTCAGAATAAATGCAAAGAGTATGTGGGACACAACCAAAAGTTCAAATTTTAACTAGATCCCTAGAATAAGAGAAGAAGGAGAATAGCACAGAAAAAAAGAGGTCATATCCAAGGAATCAACCCATAGAATGGAGAATCTCAGTGAATCCCACAGGATAAATACAAAGGAACCTACTCATTACCAAATTGCTAAGAATCAAACATAAAGATAAAATTCTGTAAGCAGCCAGAAGCAAAATATATTACTTTCACTGATACCACATACTGATAGCTGAATATCAACCCATAATTGGAAACTAGGAGAGAGCAGGTTGAAATATTTATAAAGTACTAAAAGAGAAAAAAATGCTATGAATCTAGAAGTGGAAATACACTTTTAAGATCATGGTGAAGTAAAAAGTTTTCCGATTAAAACCAGTAAACAAAATGTATGCGCCTTTCACACTTTCACTCCGTGAAATACTAAACATTTCTCACGAGGAAGAAACATGCCCTACAGTGAAAGCTCAGAGCTTCAGCATGGAACAAAAGGATCAGAAATGATGAATATATAAGTAAACAGAAATGAATATTAACTTATAAAAGTTGCAGTATGAATTAGTTTCTGGTCAGCAAACAGAAAACAATAATTTGAACAGGAATTATTTGAATATAAATTAATTTATATTAGTATATATATTCCTAATTAGTAAAAGATGTTCACCACTAAAAGGGCTTAAGAGAACTCTAAAGAATATAGACATAACATGTGGGAGAATCTTCTGTATCCAAGGCTCAGGATGACCTCCCAAAGAAGAACTAAACTTGGAAGACAGCCTGCTTGTCACCTCAAGGCTGAGATTCAGACCCTGCTGAAGAGAGTAATACTGTGGCCTCCCGGAAGTGAGGAAGTTCGCTAAGGGCCATGGACAGAGCTGGTCCATGTAGTAGGATTGGTGAGCAGAAGATGCTTCACTTCTGGAGGAATGCTGAAGTTTGAGAGCCACGGGACATTATCTCCCGTGCTGCTGGAAACATTGCCAAATGAAGCAAAAAGAAAAGCACACCAGCACCGGGAACACAAACCCGGGCCCTCGCTTTCCGAAAGCGCATTTCTAGCAGAGCCCTTTCAGTCCCTCTACCGTAAAGCCTATAAGCCAAGTGACCAAGAAGAAATGTTTACAGGGTACAGTTCTTGCAAACAAGGCAATGCTGGGTAAATTTGGCACTGAGAGGTAACACATTTATAACTGGAATAATGTAACAATATTTTGTATGATACAAAAATATGTAATAGTAAAATATATGATTATGACAGCACAAAGAATGAGAAAAGGATAAATAATTAAACTTATATGGGGTCCTTGTTCTCTTGGGAAATGGTGAAATTTTAAATTAAAGTACACTGAAGTACATCAGATGCATGTTGTCAAGCTAATAATTACTAAAGAAGGTATCACTAAAGAGAATTGTTTAAAAGAAAAATAAACAGCAGGAAAATTTGCTTCATTGTCTATTATAATAAAAAGTTAGAAATAATTTTTCCACTAATAGGAAAAAATTAATTAGATGTATTCATACAATTGAACATAGTTCAATTATTTCTAAAAGTTGCAAATGAATATGTATTCACAGCACATGTTCATTATATGCAATCTAGTGATAAAAACAGGTTTTAAAACTGTAAATACTACAAATACAATAGGTACATTATTGAGCATTTATACTAGGCACTCTGAGATATGCTCTCACTTAATCATACTGGCAGCCCTATGAGATATTATCTCCATTATAGTACAATTTCATTTTCATAAATATACCTCACATACATATATTGCTAGAAAAATATTAAATTTATCAGAATGGTGGGATAGTAAGTACTTTTTAATTAACCTCCATTTGCTCATAAATATTCTCTATTTCTCCCCACAGTGAATACATTCTGAAAATAAATATACTCATATTTTGAAAATAAAAATTAAATTCAAACTAAGCATTTATAATTTTAAAATATATAATTTAATCACAATTATTTACCTCAGTGGACAATTAACTTAAACATTTAAGATATATGCATGCAGATTATAAGATTAAGCAAACTATATAATCCACTAGTTTTATAGTTCTCAGATTGTTTTGATTTATTTGTGAAAAGCATCAGTGGAGAAAGGTTTGAGTTTTCATCACATCTCTACCATTAAAAGTAATAAGTTTTCTCAATTATTTTGAATCTAAAAACTAAAAACATTATTTTCAAGGGATTAATTAAGTTCTCATAACTTGATCTTTTAATTTAGGTACACTAACATAAGGTGTCCACAGATGGTTCGCTCAGTTGCTGGGAGCTACAGGACATGTATTGTATCTGAAAACAAGGGAAAATGACATCTATTTTTTACTCACAAAAGACAGCAGCCTTTATTTAATAGCTCAATATAAAATTAATCAAAGAGGATCAGAAAGACTAGTAAGCAAGATGAGCCAAACTTTCATGCAAGATATCTGTTCAATTCATCTTCTCTCAGTCCCAGGCATTTAATAATGTCCTTGAAAAATCAAACATTTTTTAACGACTTAGTGAATAAATAAATAAATAAACCCATGATCTTTGAGTCACTACGAAGATTAAATATATAGTTCTATAAGGTTCATCTCCAAAGTTCTGAACTGTGGGTCCAAGGGAGTCTTCCAGAGGAGCTAATATTTCATCAACAATACACTTAAAATATCCTGAGGTTCTAAAGATGATAAATAGATCCCAAGTATCAGAGGGCATGGACTCACACATTAAGTTTCTGCATGCTGCCTAGGTGTGATTTTAAAAATAAGTAGCACCTCAAAAAAGCCCATTTTCAACCATAGGATTCCTCCCGGAAAACCTGAGACTTCCATTCTTGATCCACATTCCATACTTAACTCCACTCAACTTTGTTCACTTGTGTGCCTTATTCATGTATGATTAGCCAACCAACTCCCACTAGATTAAATACCCGACTTAGGATAAAGCTATGCCACAATCATCTTTTTGTGAGTGGGGTAACTTAGGGGTCTAATAACATTTTTTACATCAGATATTTTCTGATACTTAACTCTAAGTGTCTCTACCATAGTCTAACATATATTATGTGACCATATCTGGATCCACATAAGATAAATATCTACATGTTGGAAATCCAATATAGCCTTATGCTTGGCTCAAACCAATAGATTATTTTTATTACTATTTATACCTTTTGAATTCTTGGTTGATAAGAGGAGCTAAATATTCACTTTATTATTTTTCTCTCTTTAGTCCTCAATTTTATTTCTCAAAAAAAAATCTTTATCTTTATTGTAGAATAAAATCTTCAGTGGCATTAAAATTTTTGAGTATTATTTTTCTCACCACATTAAAAATAGCTTACTCATTTTGAGTGATTCTGTTTAGAAGTCGTCTATATGGTTTTTTTTCTTATTCCTCTTAAGTAATCTCTTTTATTCACATTTACTCTGCTGTTAAAACTATCCATAAACATCTTTTTCTTTTCTTTTTTTATAATTTACAGTTCTAGAATTCATACTTAATCCTGTCTAATTTTTTATCAACAACTACTTGACAACAGTTAAATTATCTGTCAAGATTGTTAATCCTGTGTTTTTAAAATGACTTTAAATATATTAAACATTGTTTTATAAATCTGTACTTGATAGTTTCAATATCAAGAGTCCCAATAACTTTCACTTTTCTCTTTTTTTTCTAGTTCTCATTCAAACTACTTTGCCTTTGGTTATCTTCAATTTGATGCTTGACACTATATTTGATAATTTACCTATAGATATAATTTGAAGTTTAGAATATTGTTTTCCTCTGCTTAGACACAGGAGCAGACTGACAGTCTGAATACTTTCTTAATCCAACTTGAGCAATAATTTTTCTGAGCCACTTAAGATATCTAGCAGGTGGGCTAACATCCCTAAGAGGCCTACATTGTTGCCAATTCACCTTTACTTCTGAGTAGGGTCATCTTGTGTCCCCATTCAAAGACAAGGGGATATACCAGAGTCACTCTCTTTGTGAGCATGCTACACTAAATTGTGGTCTCCAGCTATTTACAAGCAAAAGAACCACTTATTCCTTCAGGAACCAATTTGGGAATTTGCAAAGATTCCCTAGAACGCATTTAAATGAGTTTCCATTTCCACCTGGTTTTTGAGCTGGAAATGCTTCATGACTGACTATTAGCTTTCTGATACCTTCAAGCAGATGCTTCTGGTAACTCTCACACCTCAAACCCAACACATTTCTAGTTTCCTTAGTGAGAAGACTGCTCAGTTATTGCTTAATGAGTCACTTTGGGAAGGGGAAGTCTCCATACAAAGAATTCAGAGATATACTATGGTATTTCAAAGTGGCAGGGAATGTAACTAAGGGCAATCAAGGGTTTATAAACAAAACACAGTCCACGAGAATTTGAACTAATTGGTGAAAAACCTTAGTGTTTAGTGATTAAATATAAAAAGTAAACATACCAATAAATAAAAAATGCTGATATGTTTCTAAAAAGCTGCATTTGCAAGCTTCCAAAGACTTAGGAGTTGGTACCTGGTCTATGAGGCACTGATATAAACACCATTTGTTCCTGCCAGAGTAATATGCTGGTTACAAACATGAGTGCCCTGCTTATACCATGAAACTCTCAAGACACACACATCTTCAATCATCCATTGGCTTTAAATATGACTTGCTCCCTGAGCTCATGAATGACAAGAAAAAGCAGAATTCAGTTGCTAAGACTCGATTGTGTTTGTAGATAATAACAACTTTCAAGAAAACAAACCTTATGTTTCATGATTGTAACAGATGATCCAGAGAAATATAATACCATTTTGTTTTTTTCTTTAACTTTAAAATAGTTTTATTCTGTTTTGGAAGACAATTTTCTACCAATGGTCAACTCCTGCATTCTGAGATACTGCATACAGTTCAATGTTTTAAGCATCCAATTTGTGTAAGATAATCAAATCAACTAAATGATTATCAAATATTCTCTTTTCACTATCTGGACAGCCTTCTAAGGATAGAAAGACAAACCATTGCCTAGTTTTATTTTGGATGAGATAAACCATTCTCATAGCCTTATATATAATACTCCTTGATAAATATAACAAGTATAAGTATTTTATTCTTTTTATACTTCTACTTTACAACTCAAAATCAAAGCAACATTACAAGGGCTGTGTGGAAAGTATCCAGCCATGTAATATGAAAAATAGAGGCATTTGTGGCTGGATTTTTTTCTGAAAAGCCTTCATATATATTGAAGACCATTAAGATAAAAAGCTAACTTAAATTTAAATACTCTAGTCTGCAATATTTAAGAGGTCTTGCCCTATTTATACCACCCAAAATACTGTTGATAAAACATTTCAGAATGTGTTTTAGCATTCTAAAAACATTTTAGAATGCTAAAAAATAAATGAATAAATATAATTTTATGGTACTTATAAATCTTAATAAAGAAATAAAATCTGACAAGATGACGGGGGGAGGAGGACAAGATGGCGACCGGAGAGGAAGTCCCTAAAGCCTCTCCCAGAAAACACAATTGAACAGCCACCCAAGAGCCAAGAAAGAGGACCTTTGGTGACAAAAAAACGGCAGCGGAGACATCCACGCATCGCAAATAAATGCCTAAAGTTTGGAGAGAAAGGGGCGATCGGGAGAGAGGGGAGGGAGCAGAGACGGATCACAACAGGACCCGACCGCGGCTGACTGCAGTGCATGGGAGGGGAGAAGCCAAGGGGCGATAAGAGGAAAAGCCCTAGCAAAGCAGCAGAATAGTGGGAGTCCGTTGGGGAGATGTGCTGGGGAGCTGGAATTTGGAGCGGCGAGTTGGGGACAGACCTTGGGAGCCAGCCTCTGGAACTCTTGAGTGGTAGCAGGGCTGAACGAGGACTCTGAACTGCAGAGACATCTTGCCTCTACGCTCCCTTGGGACCCACAGCGCAGGCGCGCACGGCTCCTGCACAGGGATGCGGTTCCTGGTCCCGGCCTGCTACAGGGGCGGGCCAGCAGCCCCACGGACAACGCACAGCCTCTACACAGATGGGGCTGCGGCTCCCGTTCTGGCCCGCTCCAGAGGTGGACCGGCTGTTGCGCGGGCAGCACACAGCCCCCTACACAGACAGGGCTGCGGCTCCCATTCCGGCCTATTGTGGAGGCAGACCAGCTGCCACGCGGGCAATGCACAGCCCCTAAACAGACGGGGCTGTGGCTCCCATTCCAGCCCATTGCGGAGATGGGCGGGTTGCTGGTGCAGTGTGCACAGCTTCTGCCTGGGGTTCCGGCTCCCATTCCCAGCCCGCTGTGGAGGCGGGCCAGTTTCCAGCGCGGTGTGTGGGGCTCCTGCACAGGGCTGCGGCTCCCGTTCCAGGCCCGCTTCAGAGGCGAGCCGGCTGCCTTTCTACCGCGGGGTCAGACCCACAGCTTGGGACATGTGTGCACGCCTGCTCGCACGCCCCTGGGTCCTAAAAGCAATGCGAGCCCACAGACTCTGCCACATTTGGCCACAGGAGCAGGCCCGGGAAGAAAGGCGGACTTGATAGCATTTGCCCCAGCCAGCAGGAGCAGCCTGGGCCCGCATCACCCACCTTCTGCAGCATAAGGCAGAAGGTGGAACTCCCCCTGTGTGCCTTTGTTGGTCTCTGCCCTTTCCTACAACCTCCCCAAACAACTACAGGAAGTAGAGGCACGATTATACATGTGTACTGCTTCCAAACGTAACAGGAGACCAGAAATGAGAAATAAACAACCCCTCTCTCTCCCAAATCTTGCCCCCCGCCCCGAACCAACTCGAGTCTGCCCTACAGCAAGACACCACAAAAGTACCAACCTGTGCTCCTGGGCACTCCTGAACATAACACCCTCATGTCAAAGACGAGGAACCCAGCAGACAGGATGAATTCCTTAAAAACTAAAACTCCTCAGAAATAACAGGAAATTTATCAAGACAGCTTCTTAGACCTAAATGTTTCCGAATTAAGTGACAGAGAATTTAAAGTAGCCATGCTAAAGGCTGTGAGAGAAATGAAAACATACTGGCAGAGCACCATGGCTGACATAAACAACATAAAAAAGGACATGAATGATATAAAAAAGGAACTCCATGAACAAATGGAACAATTTAACAAAGAAATTCAAAACATAAGGAAGATTGAGATGGAAATGCGAGAGATAAATAATACAATAAAAGAAGTGAGAAATGAAATAACTGCCATAGGAAAAAGGGCAAACCAGATGGAGGAAAGAATTAGTGATATCGAAGATCAGAACATGGAAACAGCTCAGAAAGAGGAAGAGAGGGAATATAGAACCAAAAGGATTGAAAGAACTCTATAAGAACTATCGGACTCCATGAGACAAAACAACATCAGGATAATAGGAATAGAAGGGGTAGAGCATTCTACAGAGAGCATACTCAAACAAATAGTAGATGAGAACTTTCCAAACCTATGGAAAGATCTGGAACCCCAAGTTCAAGAAGAAAACAGGTCCCCTAGATGCCTGGACCCTAACAGATCTTCTCCAAGACACATGGTACTAAAGATGGCCAAAACTAAAGACAAAGAGACAATTCTCAAGGCATCCAGGGAAAAAAGAATTATAACATTTATAGGAAAATCCATCAGGCTGGCATCAGATTTCTCAGCAGAAACTCTGAAAGCCAGGAGGGAGTGGAATCCAATATTCAAAAATTTAAAAGAGAGGAACTTCCAGCCAAGAATAAATTATCCAGCAAAATTGTCTTTCAGATATGAAGGTGGAATAAAGACCTTCTCAGACACACAGAAGCTGAGGGAATTTGCCAGCACAAGGCCAGCACTCCAAGAAATACTGAAGGAGGCTCTTCGACCAGAAACAAAACATCAGGAAAAATGGAACAAAGTTGGCAACAAGAAAGAAACAAAAATATAACAAAAACAAACATAGAAATAAGGAATGGCCACAAGAAATCCTCACGTATCGATCATCACTCTAAATGTTAATGGACTGAACTCACCAATAAAAACACACAGAGTAGCAGACTGGATTAAAAAACAGAACCCATCCACATGCTGTCTCCAAGAGACACACCTCAGCCATAAGGACAAACACAGACTCAGAGTGAAAGGATGGGAAACAATACTTCAAGCAAATGCTAACCAGAGAAAAGCAGGAGTTGCCATCCTGATATCTAATGAAATAAACTTCAGGTTAAAAAAGATAGTAAAAGACAAGGATGGACATTATATAATGATAAAAGGCACAATACAACAACAAGAAGACTTGACACTAATTAATATATATGCTCCCAACCAGGATGCACCAAAATATACAAAGAAACTACTAACAGAGTTGAAAGGAGAAACGGATGAACACACAATCATTGTGGGAGACTTAAACACCCCGCTAACAGCCATGGACAGATCATCCAAACACAAAATAAATAAGGAAGCAACAGCTCTGAACAACACATTACAGCAATTGGACATAATTGACATTTACAGGACACTTCATCCAGCAAAAAGAGACTATTCCTTCTTTTCTAGTGCACGTGGAACATTCTCAAGGATAGACCACATGCTGGGACACAAAAGTAGCCTCAGCAAATTCAAGAAGATTGAAATCATACAAAGTGTATTCTCAGACCATAAAGCTTTGAAATTGGAGATCAATTATAAAAGGAAAGCAGAAGGAAACACATATACATGGAGATTAAACAACAGCTTATTAAAAAAGGACTGGATAAAAGATCGAATAAAAGATGAGATTAAAAAATATATAGAAACTAACGACAATGAAAATACAATGTATCAGAATTACTGGGACAAAGCTAAAGGGGTAATAAGAGGGAAATTTATATCGCTACAGGCCTAGCTTTAGAAACAAGAAAAATCACAAGTAAACATCTTAACATCCCATCTTAAAGAACTAGAAAAAGAAGAGCAGACAAAACCCAAAGTCAGCAGAAGGAAAGAAATAATAAAAATTAAAGCGGAGCTAAAACAATTAGAGAACAGAAGGACAATAGAAAAAGTTAATAGAATGAAGACCTGGTTCTTTGAGAAAGTCAACAAATTTGACAAACCCCTGGCTACACTAATTAAAGGACAAAATGAAAGGACACAAATATCCAAAATCAGAAGTGAAAGGGGAGAAATTACCACTGATATCACAGAAATACAAGGATTATAAGAAAATATTATGAAGAACTTTATGCCACTAAATTTAACAACCTAGAAGAAATGGACAAGTTTCTAGAAACTTATAGCTTATCTAGACTGAACCAAGAAGAACTGGATAATCTAAATAGACAAAATTAATAGTGAAGAGATTAAAATGACTATCCATAATCTCCCTAAAGGCAAAAGCCCTGGACCAGACGATTTCACCAATGAGTTTTACCAAGCATTCAAAGAAGTATTAACACCAATCCTCCTCAGACTCTTCCAAAACATTGAACAGGAAGCAATACTTCCTAACTCGTTCTATGAGGCCAACATTACTATAATACAAAAGCCTGGCAAAGACAACACAAAAAAAGAAAACTATAGACCAATATCTCTGATGAATACAGATGCAAAAATTCTAAACAAAATATTAGCAAACAGAATACAACAATGTATCAAAAAGATCATACATCAAGATCAAGTGGGATTCATCCCAGGAGCACAAGGATGGTTCAACATACGAAAATCAGTCAATGTGATACACCACATAAACAAAATCAAAGATAAAGACCATATGGCATTTCAATTGATGCAGAAAAATCTTGCGACAAGATACAGCATCCATTTATGATCAAAACGCTAAATAAAATAGGTATAGAAGGAAAGTATCTCAACATAATAAAGGCCATATATGACAAGCCCTCGGCTAACATCATACTGAATGGGGAAAAGCTGAAGCCTATTCCCCTAAAATCAGGAACAAGACAGGGATGCCCCCTGTCACCACTGCTATTTAATATAGTACTGGAAGTTCTAGCCACAGCAATCAGGCAGGTGAAAAGAATCAAAGGTATCCAAATTGGGAAAGAAGAGGTCAAATTGTCACTATTTGCAGATGACATGATCCTTTATATAAAAAATTCCAAAGATTCTACCAGGAAACTATTAGAAACAATAAACGATTACACTAGAGTTGCAGGATACAAAATCAATGTAAAAAAATCAACAGCATTCCTATATACAAACAACGAATCCACAGCAAAAGAAATGAGGGAGTCAATTCCCTTTGCTATCACAACAAAAAGAATGAAATACCTGGGAATTAACTTAATGAAGAACGTGACAGACTTATACACAGAAAACTATAAAACACTTTTGAAAGAAACTGAAACAGACTTTAAGAGGTGGAAAAATATCCCCTGTTCATGAATAGGAAGACTTAACGTTGTTAAAATGGCCATTCTGCCCAAAGCAATCTACAGATTTAATGCAATACCCATTAAAATCCCACAATCATACTTTCATGAAGTAAATAAAACAATTAGTAAATTTATATGGAACCATAAAACACCTCGAATTGCCAAAGCAATACTACATTAAAAGAATACGGCTGGTGGTATTACATTCCCTGACTTCAATTTATATTACAAAGAATCAATAGTCAAAACAGCTTGGTATTGGCAGAGAACAGAAATATAGACCAATGGAATAGAATTGAAAACCCAGAAATAAACCCACAAATTTATGGACAAATAATTTTCGATAAAGGAGCAAAAACCATACAATGGGGAAAAGACAGACTCTTTAGTAGGTGGTGCTGGGAAAACTGGAAAAACATATGCAAAAGAATTAACCTGAGCTGTGAACTCTCTCCATGTACAAAAATTAACTCAAAATGGATTAAAGACCTTCATATCAGACCTGCAACAATAAACTGTATAGAAGAAGACACTGGTACTAAACTTATAGACCTAGGACTCAAGGAAGACTTCATGAACCTGACCTCAAAGGGAAGGGAAGTAAAAGCACAAAGAAATGAATGGGATTCTATCAAACTAAAAAGCTTCTGCACAGCAAAAGAAACCATCAACAAGGCAAAGAGACAGCCAACTGAATGGGAGAAAATATTTGCAAATAACGCATCAGATAAGGGTCTAATATCTAAAATATATAAGGAACTAATAAGACTTAACAACAACAAAAAAACCCAATTAAAAAGTTTACTAAACAGACACTTCTCCCACGAAGAAATACAAATGGCCAGCAGACATATGAAAAAATGCTCATCCTCATTAGCTATCAGGGAAATGCAAATCAAAACCACAATGAGATCCCACGTCACACCTGTCAGAATGGCTGTTATCAACAAGACAAGGAATAACAAGTGCTGGAGAGGATGTGGAGAGAAAGGAACTCTGGTACACTGCTGGTGGGAGTGCAAACTGGTACAACCACTGTGGAAGGCAGTGTGGGGGTTCCTCAGAAAATTGGGAATGGAGCTACCATTTGACCCAGCAATCCCCCTTCTGGGGATCTACCCAAAAAACCTGAAAACCTTTGTCTGTAAAGACTTATGTACCCCAATGTTCATCACAGCGCTGTTCACAGTGGCCACAACATGGAAACCACCAAAGTGCCCTGTGACAGATGACTGGATAAAGAAGCTGTGGTACATATACACAATGGAATATTACTCAGCTGTAAGAATAGATGAAATATTGCCATTTGCGACAAAATGGATGGACCTGGAGATCATCATGCTTAGTGAAATAAGCCAGACAGAAAAAACAAGGAACTGTATGACTTCACTCATATGCAGAATATAAAACTGAAAGCAACAAAGAGAAAAGAAATGAACAAACAAACAAACAACCCATGGACACAATCAATAGTTCAATGTTTATTTGGGCACGAGTGGGTTAGGGAGGGGAGAAAGGGGAGGGGGTGGGAGAGGAGGGGGGAAGCTAAATATAAGGTGATGAAAGAGAACTCACACTGGGTGTTGAACTTATTATACAACAAGCTGACAACGCACTGTAGAATTGTATGCCTGAAACCTATGTAATCCTTGCTAACAGATGTCACCCCCGTAAGTCTAACAATAAAAATGAATTTATAAAAAAAAAAAGAAAGAAAATTTATCAAGTTAAATCCAATGGGGATGGGAGAAAATGAGACCAATGCAAGATTGCTTTAAAATTCTAAAA